>JAJTUS010000228.1:0-70534 GCA_021399465.1 Hyaloscypha sp. PMI_1271 | reverse complement strand
GGCTTAAACGTTTTCTAATCCTATACTATATCCTCCTTCTACTCTAGATAGCGCTTTTTATATAGAGCTATTCTTTTCCCGAGTTATTACTCTTAGATAACTCCTTAATAACCTAAGTAATTAATAAGAATACCTTTTAAGTCGACTCTTCTTTATACGACTCCTTATAATCCTATACGATATGCTTTACCTTTCTATACTTGAAGTAAGAGCGAGTTTCCTTCTTTAGCTTCTTCTTCTATTAGACTTAAGTCCCTTTTAGCTTCTCTTATTATATAAATACCCCTTATATTATCCTTATAAGTTCCTATTCTATACTATCGACTACTTAGGCGCTATGTCTTAGTAGGGAAGCTAGTCTCTACTCCCTCTTCTCTCTTATATATATTACTTCCAAGTTCTAGCTCACTATATAGAGCTATGAGTAGTAGTTAGTATATAATACTAGTATTGAGACTATAAGGAGGGTCCTTTGAATATTAATAGAAAGGCCACGTGATAGAAAGGCCTTCTTTATAGTATTATCCTAGGAGAGACTTCTCGCTTCGAGAAGCGTATGTTTAAAGTATACTAGGTATCTTGTAAAAGAGCTCATGCCTTACTAGAGGATATCGAGCTTCTATATAGCTTATCTTACTAACTCTAGGTTATTATATAGGTTCCGGAGTTACTAGATAAGCTTATCTAGGGTATCTCTATCTAAGGTAGACTTCTTCTCGACTAGAGTAGAGACCTATGGTATTACCTAACTAAGGGTAGTACTACTAAGTCTACTATAAATATACCAGAATCTTATATCGCCTTATTCGTCGCCTATATTAACTAAAAGCTTTGCTTATACCTAAGCTAGCTATAGTTTGAATTCTGACCGCTTACCTTTATATACTAGAGGGTTAGGTAATCGCTTATATTACTAGTTTATTCGTAGTATACTAAGTAAGTTATTAGTAGTAAACTAGGCTCTATCTCTGTAGTTCTAGTTCTTTAACTACTAATTATCCGGGCTCTATACCAGCTCTCTCTAGTTATCGTCTATTCGCTAGTTTACTAGATTCTATACTAGTAAGGACGAGGTTATCTATTAAGCTATACCACGTATAAGCTCTCTTATACGAAGCTCGATAGCTTCGAGTCGGTTCACGAGATACTTAGCCTACGCTAGTATCTCTATTACTAGGGTTATTAATCCTAGGCTTACGGGAGAGCTTATCGTATATAGATAGGAGTCATATAGTAAGGCTAAGTTAATAGCTTATCTCGATAAGTAATAAGGAGAGATTATTCTAATATCGTAAGTCAGTAGTGATATACTTAATCAAATAGTTTCCCTAAATATAAGAAGAATAATCTAAGGAGAGAAACTAAGTCTAGGCTCTATGTAATAATTTGTGTTCTGTATAGAGCCGTTAGTAGGATAATGTAGGTGCCTAGGGCTCTCAGGTACCTAGTCTCTTTACGGGTCTTAACCCGTTATATAAATAACTATAAACTAGTAATAATATACTTATATTAGATAATAATAAGTTATAAGTAAACTTTAAGAAGTATTAATAGAAGTAGTAAGCTTATATAAGATAATTCTTATTACTTAAAAGAGAGAATAAAGTCTTATTAGTAATATAAATATAGTAACCTTTAATATTATAACTAGCTATTAGTAATATAAATAATAAATATAAACCCTTAATTCTAGGAATAGATATTTTATTTAGAATTCACTTATTAACTTATATATAAATTTTTATAAATCTATAATAATATTAGAGTATATATAACTTTTATTACTAAGCTATACTTACTTAAAGTAATTATAGAATCCCTTATTTCTATATAATAAACTACTTTCTAATTTATGACTCTTAGGTATATATATATATATATATATTTACTTTAATTTACTTAAACCTAGAGGAGTTCCTTATATTCTATATTCTTTCCCTCTCTTACTTCTATAACTCATAGTTACTAGCTAGTATTTTTTTTATATCTAGAGAGCCTTTATTCTCTTATTTCTCTAATCTCTGCTTTTTATCTTTATAGCTTAAGATCTAGTTAAGGAATTACTACCTTCTAATAAAGGGCTAGAATTAAAGGAGCCTCTTACTAGAAGCCGTACTAGCTAAGTAAGCACGGGCCTTCTATACTCGCCAAATTCTAGCCTCTTACTAAGAAACCCGCTTTATAGAAGAGGTAGTATATATATTATAATATTCGAGTTATGTTATAATATATATAACCCTTATTATAGTAAGTATTAGCTAGCCTCGAGGCTGTAATAGTAATAGTAATTATAAAGGTAATAGGCTATAAGTATATAAGGATTATTTATAGAATTTGCGGAATTTACGGAATATAAATATAGATAGTTTATAAGAGGAGGTTAGTTTAACTAGTAGTACTTATTATTAGGTGAAATAATAATAGGGAGTGAGTGAGTTAAGAGACTAGTTACTAAGGCTAAGAGAGTAATTCTAATAATATAGTAAGAGAGGGATGAGTATAGTAGTTAGTATAGTAGTATATAGGGTATAGTGTATAAGATGAGGCAAATAAGGTATAGTATATAGGATATAGTATATAAATAATTAAGACTATCTCTTCCTTCTTATTAGTCTTTGCTATAGTAAACAAAAATCCAAGCGAGCTTTATACTTAGAACATGACTTTATCGCTGCACTTATTCGTCACTAAACACCCATTTATAGTCCAACGATTCCAAGATAACCGACTTTGTTGCCTTGAGAGCAAGTCGGGAATACACCTTATTTAAATTAAGGTCGGTGAGAGAACCCAAAATACTACTAGTCAGGCGCGGGGACCTAGCGGCCAAGGAGACGAGGACATGGTTGCTCAAGTCCTTAGCTCAAGAATGTGGCTTTGAAGGGTTGACAACAAGGGTTTAGTAGTAGTCACGGGGATCAAGTAAAGAGGGGAAGATAGATGTCGAGCTTTGAGGGTGGATGCTATATTTCTTTATTCTTGGAATAATAGGTAAGGGACATATATGTCATGTCGGCAGCTATCGGGGAAGCTAAGGAATACGTAAAAAATAAAAAAAGATTATAGCTCTTAGGTCATAGAGAGGAGGTTTCAATAATCATTATGATGTGCTTAGTTACTCAGCTGCGATGGAAGATGAATGAATTACAATTAACGCTATAGTGTACATATACTAACACTATTTAAGAAATACTCACAGAGAGTTAATAGCACGAGTCCAGTTCTCGTAAGGTCCTCGACAACCACAACTACAACTCACACCTCCACTCCATCCTCTCCAACCGACATCCTCTCCCCCGTTCCCGACGAACTCCCCACCCCAAAACCCTAACAACTAAACCCCTCTGGGTCCAACACCGGAGGATCCATCGTCGGTCCCGGACTTTTCCCATCCCACACAAACTGATAAACATCCAGGACCCCCGAAGCGGCAAAATGGAACGAAATCCTCCACCCCACACAACTCGCCCCCGTAGGATTAACCTCCCTCAGCCCTGACAACTGCGCCGTGAACGCCCTGCCTTCAATATCATACGTTATCGTCCCCGTGATAGAAACCCTTGCATTAGCACTCGCAGTTCCAGCCGGTGGGCGGTTGAATGCGTGGGAGTATGTAACTAGGTTGGTGTTGGTGTCGATGATGCCGTTGGCGGTTATTGAAGCGGTGGGCGCCCATTGGGGCGTGATAGTCCATTTTATGCCCGTGCAGGTGACATCCGTGTTCTGGTTTGTGCTCACAAGGGGGATGATGGTAGAGAAGACTGCTTGGCCAGCAGTGAGCTTGAGATCGAATGTCGGTGGGGGTGGGTTTGAAAGCGCGACGGGATATTTCGTCTCGTAGTTCACATCAGTCTCTGCGAGCGTGAGCAAAATAGAAGACCGGGCGTCAGTAGCGGCGATATTGAGCGTGACAAAACAGCTTCCGCAAAAGCAAGTCGACGGCGGGATGCCTTCAACGGTGATAGGCCCCCATTTCGGGCCCAGGTCTTTGACCGAGGTTATTGTATCATGGCAGTGGATTTGGAATCTGATTGGGGAGCCTTTGACAAAAGGTGGGGAGGGCGTCGGGTTGATGCTGAGACGCGCTTTGTCGACCAGGACGCCGGGGAGGGAGATGGAGCTGGAGTCTTTCCCTCCGCAGAGGTATTGGACCACAAAGACGTGGGATTTCCAGACGAGGGGGGATTGAAGAATGATGTTCTGTTTTTCGGATATGATGATTTGTTCCCGGGACCAGAGTGTTCCGGAGGAATCGTAACGGCTGCCGTCTACCATTACATAGGCACGCGCGCCGGGGATAAGCTCCTCGGCGTAGACGAACTTGTCTAATGGATGGGGTGGATTGGAGGGGGGAAGGACTGGGTCGGGGAGGTGGTCCATTGGAAAGGCGTCGACTTTTATGATGTTGGAAGAGCGGTCTGCTTTACAGCCTCGTTGAATTGCTTGGAGTCCAACTCCTTTTGGTAGTTTTGTGAGGCGTTTAGGAAGGGCGATCGACACGGATGTAGCTTTCACAGGGATCCAGTCTGTCAGAGTCTGTCCATCGGTTTGGATGATTTGGAGCTCGGTGCCAATTGTCACCTGGTCAACCAGAAGAGTATCCGAGCAGTAGTACGCTGGGTCAGGCAATAGATGTGGAGTTGGAGCTTGGACCCCGGCGGCCAGAGTAGAGGCAATCACATACTGTGGGTCACTGGTTCCACTCTTTATTCCACAGCCGTCGATGCCATATTGCGAGAACTGAAACGACACTTCGCCATTTGGATCGGTCAGGGCCCAATCTCGGGGTATGTTGAACAGCCAGTCTGTGTTCGGGATTTTCAACTCCCTTGTCTGAGAAGGGTCGCCAGTGTTGGTAGGATGTCCGCTCTTTGCTCCGACCAGTCGAGTGACCCTGAGCTGGGCTCCTGGAACTAGCTTGTGTAGCCAAATCTTTTCCTGGTCATCACAAATAGGCATCTCGAGCTCTGGGGTGTCGAAGTGGTTGGGTTGGGAAAGGGGAGCCGATTGAGATGGTAGAGATGATAAGTGGCAGCGAGCGAGAAATTGTGTTGAAACGAGAGCATTGGGAGGTCCACCGGTAATAGGGTTGTCGAAATATCCTTGAAAATCCCAGGTCTCCTGATCGGTGATATCTGCAGTGAACCACCCGTTTGGTGCATCGACTCTAACCTCAACGCCAGGAAGCATATTTCTCAAGCAGACCTCGTTGGTGCAAACACTCGGGTTGCCACAGTAGAACACCGGCCGCAGTGGTTGTATCAGCTTCAGATTTTGAATTGGACCAGATGAGACTTTGGGACTTTCGAGGACCTGGACCTTATCGGTCCCAGGGACGTTCTGCCAAACGTTCAGAAATGCTCCTTCTGGCAAAGAAATGTTCTCATCTAATACGAAGATGTCTGAAGTTCCATGGAGTATCTGCTTGTGGAGTAGCAGAGGCCCGCCATCTATCTCCACATTGATCCAAGCACCTGGAATTAGACCTTCGACGCCAATACAGCAGCTGCAAGTATGAAGTGGTGCTCCGACGATTGGAGCGGGCAACTCTGGTTGTGGTAGATGGAGGACTTGAACAGCCTTCTCGGGAGAAGGACCACTGCTGGTTGTGTGCTCTGAGTCGACATGATACTGCTCAACGATGATATATTCATCCTCGTGCGGTAGATCACTCAGAGGGATCCATTGATCTCCTAGAGGTGTATCAGGCTTGATGTAAGGGAACTGGGCGAGGTTTCTCGCGCCAGCACTGGACCAGCTGGTGACGATGATAGTCCAGTCCTTAAAGACGCCGCTGACATGAAGGACGGGCGTGATGGGGTAGATAGGTCCATATACAATTGGGGGTAAGGGAATGATGGACATGGTGATGGAGTTGACGCTGAAGCCTCAAAGTAACGATTGAAATGGTAGGGAAATGAGGCGGACAAGTGCTATAGAGAAGAGCTCGGAAACAGCAGACATACCTATTCAAATAAGATTTTCAAATGGGTTAACAAAAGGGGTAGTGATAGTGCAGTAAAAAGAGATCGAGTCACAGGCCTCAGCCGCAGCTGTCTTGTCTCAACTCCGACAGACCTATAAGGCTGAAGAAGCATCCTATCCACGATCCATCATCTCCACAAACCGGATCAAACGTGCCTATTTGGTCCTTGACTGAACGGCTCATGATGCGGCAGGAGTGAAATAAGGGCGATGCAGCCCTCGTCTTGATCCGCGACTGATCTCGCCAGCGGCTCAGAGTCGCTACGTTGTAGACGCTTCGTGAATAATGGAAATGATACTTTAACCTTATTAACTTCCCATGTCTCATTTCTCAAATGCAAATATTGTGAGTAGGAGAATTATCTCTCTAAACGTTGTGGGAAGGCCCTATGACGAGATCTCAGCCCTATGAAGTTATCTCCGAGGGGTCACAGGCTTGGCAGGTCCCGACGCGCTTGCGACTTTTAGCGTGAAACCGATGAACCAATCAGATTGCTCCGTCGAATACCTGCATCCTGGTGGTGCACCCTCCCCCGCCCCCTTTTTTCTCCTAATAATGTGGGAGGGAAAACGCAGCAAGACAAAAGCCCACATAAAGCAGTGGCAGTTCCCGCTCCCGTCGCCAACGACGCAGGGCTAGTCGCTCGTCATCCCGTGGAAGCCAAGATTCGGGCCACTGTGGAGAAACGCCAATTTGGCTGCTGGACCGATACTAGCCCCCCGTATCACGAGTTCTGCATCTACTGCATGGTTTTTGGGTACGATAATTGCTGTACCAAGACCGATATGACGACTGGCGAGACCCTTGATGACGGCTGTGATTACTTTGGGGGGAAATCTTGAGAGAAATGACAGGGACTAGCGAGGAATGAGGTAGCTGTGTTGTGGTTTGGTCGGAGCTTTCTAAATCTTGCTTTTTGGGTCAATTTTCTAAGAGTCATTATCGAATTCAACGAATTCAATTTTTATCCTCTTAATGTGCTCCTAGATTCTATGTAGTGGTATTCCCGCCAACTGTGACATTTTTAATCCTGGGTGAGACGTAAGGTAGTCGCGACCTCGAGTCCCGTTTCGACTCTCCCAGCATTTAAATCCCTCCTAGTGCAATCTACATTACCATCTTGCTCGTTTATAAGATCCCTTCGAATCGAAGGCAGCTGCTATAAGTGAGTGCGTTTTAATATTATGCCCCTGAGGACTCATGACATTAAGCGAGCCCCTTTCCCTCCCAAGTCAGCTACCTAAAATACCACGAAAACACCACACCGACAAGTATATCTTGATTTGCTATAAATTTAAACCCGATTTTCAATGTATGGATGATTCATAAAGCACCCCTGTCTACTGTCCTTCAAAGGCACACACTCGCGTCATTTCTGCCACCTACATAACACCTCGACTTGACCACGCTCACAGGCAGAGAGATACTTGAGTCCGTAGGCCATTTTTCATGTTCGTGTTCTCAGCTACACAATAGTGATTGTTGACACAGGAGATGTTGACATCCAAGTCGAATCCGAGAACATGAAAAAGCCTACACGCTGGTAGACATCTTTGTCAGCCAAGTACTCCAGGACAATACCTCTTGTGGAAACTACTGCTAGACACCAAATATCTTTCGGTCGCGCATCTTCGGTGTCAAAAAGACAGATAGCGTAAGCTTTTCCGGTGCTGTCGGTTTGAGCGGAAGATTGTGCTTCGTCTGCCAAAAAATCTCCTAAGGCATCCCAGTTCTCGACATCTGATAACGCGTAAACGTCGTGACGCACCCAAGCTACTCCTGATCTAGCCGGTAAGCATTTCACCTTCTTAATATGACCAGATACCGTCAGACTTCCAAGTCGAACCTGGCCCATCATGTCGCTACCCACCAGCTGGACCTCTCCCTTGACAAGCTTCAGCTGCATGCGAGATTCCTGCCTCACATTCCGATATTGTATCCAAGATAGGTGGTATTCAATAGAACCATCTAAAGCCGCCCAAGACCAGGTCGGGCAACGCCTCTGGTTAGGGTGTCTAAGGCGGTTCCTTGAGAAAGCCGACCATAACATCCCAATAAGAAGATCCTGTTTCCATAGTCCAGCAAGGTACGTCCCTTCCAACACCTCTTGCATCGCATGTGCATATCCAGATAGTGCTGGGAGCTTATCGCTTTCGTACGTCAAGTCGCGTCGGGAGTAGTTCTCTATGCTTGTGTACCACTCAAGGTACCATTTGTGGACGACCTTGTCCCCCCCGTGTGCCGATTCAGACCATGAGAGTGGGCGAGAGCCTTCCTGAAAAACATATTTTTCCTTCATTATTGACGAACTTTCTTCAATCATTCCAGTTCTACAAGTCAGGCTTATTTGACCACTTCGGTACTCCAGTACTCTCGTGGAGAGTTTACGTTCTTGGAAAGCCCAAGCACGATAACTTAGGACTCTGCGATCCTTATCACCCTTCACCTCTTGCTGTAAGTAGACACACCCGCACTCAGAGCCATTTAACAAGTAGTATGGTAATTTGAAACTTCGATCTGTTTTTTCGCCCGCGCGTTAAAAGAGAAAACCTTGACGGGCATCCATCGCTGTTTCCGCCGAAATTGTGACAAAAGCATTTGAGTATACGTCACGCATCTTTGAAGCTTCTCTATGCCAGTCTTTTCCTTTCCGAGAGTCCTGAATAATACACAGAGCATCCACCCAGAGGAAGCGGATTCCCAAATCTCGTGTAACCGTTATGGCGTCTCGGATGGTCTTGGAAGGCAGTATTCCCATATCCCGCGTTTGCGACTTCTGAAGTTAGCTCGAGTAGTAGTTACTACTTGAGCATCTCCCCCTGGATCAAGCAGCACTAATTAATTTATATCTCATATCGGGTTGCCATGTTTCATAAGGAGGGAGTAAATGCATGTGTAGGGGAGAGGACGTTGCAACAAGGATGAAAGGTGAAGTGAAGTTACCACCAAGATCTCACGCTTCTAAGACTTACAGCAGTAGCTCAATGCAATGTAGTCCCCAGTCTCTCCATCACGAGTTGTATAGAGCCTCAACTTCTTCTTAGGACCAGAAGGTGAGACATCAAGAACACGAGTTGGGAGCGTGCATGACCTCGCAGATCCACATTTTGGATGAGTAGTGACACAGTCATGAATCTAACCTTTGATTCTTCGATACGTAGTTGCCGAAGTAGGATCAGGGTCCACAGTCCGACCTTTTTCAAAACGAGAGGCGGGATCCTCTGCCTCGTATTAGCAAATGCACAGACAATTTTAAGCTTGGTTGAACGAACCGTCATCAGCTGCCAGCAATAGACTTCTGGTGTCATTTATGCCATAATTTACTTCGACAAAATGTACCGACTCGACCGAGGAGGGATTGGTGTAAAACGTGCTGGGCTGCCTAATACGCACACATCCCCATAACCCCAAATCAATATCAACTCTCCCAATCGCCTGATATATTATCTTGCAGCCGCTGCATCCATTATCTGCCGAAGATCGGAGGTCTTCCATGCTCTTCTGGTGGTTACGGTAATTATCTGGCCTGCTGCGGCGCTTGAGCGAAATCCGTGAACAGTATTTGCACAACATTATGAAGACGCAAGACGAGACTTAAGTCAGAGAAGAAGCTGTACGCAACGAGCAGGCGATGGACACTGCTTTAATGTTACGCGGGGCCCCCAATCTCAATTCTGTGGTGGCTATGCTGAGACAAGCACAAAGCCACAGGTCACGTGCTCCTGCTGCCAATGGAAAATTGGGAAAAAGAACATATCGTGCTGATCCAATGGGCTTTCGATTCTCTCCAAGGTTTCAAAATGAGCTCAAACTCCTATGCCTCAATAACTCTAGGGGTTGTCAGAATTCTTGGCGCAAAGCTGCCTTTCAATGTTCTAACTCATAGAATATTCGTAAAAAAAAGAGCTAATTTTTTATTCCTCGCATCAAGGAACATATAAGAAAGCAAAATGACAGTCAGGATCTAAATGTTCCTCGAGCTACAGTACATTGAAAGCTAGTATTGCGTCGCGAATTTTGACAACTACTGGTGTAAGGAAGAACTGTGACCCGCTAAGCGAGAGGCCCGATTGCTTAATCGCTGACTTAAGCGAACTCCGATTCATAAATACGAGGTCGAATACGAGCGAATATTAAAAATATTATAATGTTTTTAAAATAATAGATTATTAAAAATCTATTAATAGGATCTATTAAGAATAATTTAGGTAATTATATTATTTAGGTAATCTTAGCTAAAGCTATTTCTTAGAACTATAAATAATTTTATAGTTATAGAATAGTTTTTTGAAATATATAATTATATAAATCTTTTTGTCTTTAATAGAATTTAATATAAGAAAGATTTATTTAAGTACCTTATAGGTATTAATCTTTTTTATTTAATTAAAACTCGGCCTTTATTCTTTATTAGAAAGTTATATATTATATTAAAATTAGGCCTTTTTATTAGCGAATCGGGCCCCTCGCTTAGCCCCGATTAGCATACCTTATCGCTCGGATTAGACGGAGGGTCACAGAACGTTATTTGTCATGGGTACCTTGCAGTACCACCCCTAAGCGGAGCCTAAATCACATGAACACGCGATCCGATTCCAGGCTGCCGCCCACTTCACAGCCAAAACAAAACCTCACGCTCAGGCCAGACCATTTCTGTCTTCTTTTAGAGTCATTTCGCAACACAGGAACGCGGGCCTTCTGGATCATGCCTCCAAAAACAAGAACAAAAGCATATACCCACTTAAAGCTAACCTTCACTACCTCACCTCACGCGTCGCGAGGGGGATATAAACAGGCGACTACCAAGCAATTATCAGCCGCTACAACAGCACAAGGCAAGATCTTGAATCCACCATCAACGTCCTCGAGCGAGCCAGAAGAGTATGCTTCGACATTCCCAGCGCCCCTCGTGTTGCCTGATGATGAGCTGAGCTGGGATCCTACGTATGATGGTCAGAGTGTGAATTCGTGGATCAGAGGCAGCTATCAAAATGAAGTTACACCAGATCGGAAGACTCTCTATCTGGTACCGCCACCAGTCTTCGGAAAGGGGCTGGAGGAGGATTACCGTTGGAAGACGCCGGTCTTAAAGAAGTCGAAGACTCCGAAAAGAGTGGAATGGACGGAAAAAGATACGGAAAATACCCTGGAGTATTTGAGGGCCTTCTATTATGGAATGGAAGTCAAGATGCTACCTGGTGAGCCGCTGTGTTTTACCGCGGACGTTGATGAGGAGCCCGATCCTGCGCGTCCAGTCAAAAAGCGTAGGACAGGCGAGGGTAAAGCGAAAGCTACGGAGACGAAGTCGCCGACTCTGTGGCTACAGACTCACACGTCTACATCCCTTCTCGGGGTTCGCACACGAGCCTTGCCAAAGGGCCTGTATTCTCACCAACTGAATCTCAATGATATTTTGGAAGCAGCGATGGAGATTTTGCCGGATGACGCTTATGCCGTCGTCATGTTGGTGGAACACGACATGTTCGAGGATGAGGAGGACGATTTTGCGTGTGGAAGGGCATATGGTGGGAGTCGGGTGTGTGTTGTCAGCACGGCGAGATATGATCCTATGGTAGATGGGGTGCAGAGTGTACCGAGGGATCATGGGTGGCCGGCGAGCCATTGCACAGACTACATCGAAAAGTGTGTCGAGGAAGCAGAGGACGATCAAGAGGAAGATGAGGAAGTACGGCCGAAGAAGAAGAGGATGGCTGGGGTTAAAATCGAAAAGGAAAAAGGAAGTGGAACAGTGAATCCGATGCAAGCAGCTGTCACGGCCCAACTCTCTCTTCCATCCCTCGAAATGTCTCCATCCGCGGAAGCACTTGCGGGCTTGTGGCTAGGGAGAGTCTGCAGAACGGCAAGTCATGAGCTTGGCCATTGCTTCGGAATGGATCATTGTATCTACTATGCTTGTTCCATGCAGGGGACGGCTTCTATCATCGAAGATGCGAGGCAGCCACCATATTTATATCCTGTCGACTTACGAAAGTTGCTGTACGCCACAGGAGTAGATGAGAGAGAAAGGTATGAAGCATTGCAGGAATTTTGTGGAAGGTTTGAGGAAGTGCAGATGTTCAAAGCGTTGGCGGCCTGGATGGAAGGAAGAATTGGGCAATTGGATGTTGAGAAGCAGGAGAACACAAAAGACAACCCGATAATATTAGAATAATCGATGAGGAGGAAGTGTTCTCGGTTGTATTCAAGTTTCGATAGTTTACGCCCGTTAAAGAATTCAAGGGCGGCTACACACAAGGCATCTGTTCCCGTCTTCATCGTTGGATGAATGACTGGAGAAAAGCCAGAAGAATGGTTGACCGGTATATCCAACAGTCTTCCTTGTCTTGACTTCTCATCCCACAAAGCAGGATCTATGCCTCCCCAATGCCAGAACGCACAAGGAACTCCTTGAGAAGTACCAAGGATTGAGAAGTCCTCCGCAATCGTGGTGACAGGAATATCCGCGTCAAAGCTTCCCTCAAAATATTGTCGGAAAGATGACTCAAGCCTGTTGGCCATAGCTTCGTCGTTGACAGTCTTGGGTAAATCCCTCGTGACCTCGATAAGTGGCTCCTTGCCAACACCACTTGCCGCGCATTCTGCCTTCACCACTCTCTCAATCGCGCTCAACAACTTGGCTCTTGTCGCCAAGCTCACGCTCCGGAAGTCCAGCCTAATAGTAGCATGGTCAGCAATAATGTTCTCCGTCTTGCCAGCTTGAATACTGCCTACCGTCAAAACAGCAACATCATTATAATCCACCTCCCTGCTGACGATACTCTGCAACCTAACTACCACATGCGTGGCAAGAACAGCAGGATCAACTGTCCGATGAGGTTGACTTCCATGGCCACCGCTCCCAAACAACGTTATCTTCAGACTATCAGCACCAGCCATGATCGTGCCCGCTCGGAAGCCTACGCTCCCAGCACGCATCGCCATGACATGCTGGCCTAGCACAAAATCGGGGACAGGAACCAGGTCATACAATCCATCATCCACCATAGCCTTAGCACCTGTCCCTCGTTCCTCAGCTGGTTGAAACAGAATGATCAACGTCCCACTCCACGAATCTCGCAGCTTGATGAGCGTCTCCGCTGCAGCGAGGAGACAGGCCATGTGCATTTCGTGCTCACAAGCGTGCATGGCCGGTGTCGGTAACCCATCTGCACCCTGCGCGGTGACTGTACTGGCGTATGGGAGACCGGTTTTCTCGAAGATGGGAAGGGCGTCCATGTCTGCGCGCAGCAGAATCTTCTTTCCAGGACCATTTTTGAAAATGCCGGCGAGACCGTGGCCGCCGATGTTGGTGTGGATGGTGAAGCCGCCGAGGGCAGCGAGGTGCTCAGCGCAGGTTTTGGAAGTTGCGAGCTCGTGGTTGGAGAGCTCGGGGTTTGAGTGGAAGTATTTGTACAGAGCCTCGTATAGGGTAAGGTCAACGGATGCTGAGGCGAGGAGTTGTGAGATTGGTGGGGCAGCCATTCTGTTTGTCACTGTAGGATGCGGGAGGACAATAGGACGCGGTGTTTGCACTAATGCAGTATGTTCATAAGCCGTTCTTCTGGCGACAAACTATTAAGAAGACACGAAAAATGTTAAATGTTGAGTGAAGGAGAGACTATAGTAAATGGTTTTAATAATGTCGTTACTTGCATAACGAGTTATAGTAGGATAGTAGGTTTTTGAGGTCTCTACTTTCTTCTTACTAATACCCACTTTTGATTTAACTAGCTTAGAATAACTTAATAAAAATTTCTACTTCTCTTATTATATCTATTTTCTGACTTGGGCTAAGTTAATAATAGCTATATTCGGGGAGTACTACTTCTTGTATTATTTATACCTAGGAGAATCATGGATTTTTATCTACTATTTATACTAATATTATACCTAAGATAATTTATTTACTTTATCTCGCTTAGCCCTAGAGTCTATCGAGGTTAGTCTTTGTATCTGTTATTATACCGTGAGTATTTCTATGTTCTAAACATCTGCCTTAAATTTATCCTAAAAAATAAAGAGCTCATAGAAACTACCTAAAAGTCTATATAGTACTATTAATCTTCCGGGTTTAATAATCTTTTAACTACATTTCTGGATTTACTTCATTATTATAAATAATTATACTAAGTACTCTCCTTATTAACTAAATTCCAAACACCTCGCCTCTTAGTATATATAAATACTAGCTCTATAATCCCGAATCAATTCACACTTATAAAGTTAGAGCTCATTAATACTTTATAAGAGAAGTATACTCCATTTTTAAAGAGTAAACGACCAGACGGCAAGCCCACATCTGGAAACCGCGCGCAGCCAGGCGACGCTCTCTTCTCCTCTCGCCAGATCTCGTCTTCAGCTGGTTGATCGCACAAACGCCCTCCGTACCGCCATCTTCTTTAGCTGCGCCGCGGAGACCTCTGAAAGTTGGCGCCTTATTAACTTATTATGGGTTGCGACCTTTCTCCCTTAATAGAGGCTTGCATGCGGGAATTCTTTTACTGGCCTACATCCGCAGCCTCCTCTCTAGCCGGGCGACAGGTGCGGCGTTGGCACCCGCGCTCCCTGTGGCCGCTCTGGCTATGGGAGTACAACAAGCCGCATAGAATTGTTAGTGGCGCACAGCGCATACGGAACAACCTCGGATACGCCTATCATTGGACCATAACGGAAAAATAAGGGGATTAGTGTCTCATCACCCCCTCTTTTAACCGCTGTGACTGAGTCAGAACTCAATGATAGGCTCGTTCTGTATGCGTCTATATAAAGCAAACTTGCATTCCCTGATGAGCCTTCAAGGCGAAAAATTTCTACCACGGCAACGTATAGATTTCTAGGATTCTTGCTTCTCATCAGTTTACTCATAATATCTCTTCTCGTGTTCATCACATTACCAATAACCCAGACGGCACAAACATCGGGTCTTATACCAAAAAAGCCCCAGGATGTATACTTACAACCCTTTCACTTCACCAAACACCATCCGTTTGTTGGAGGTGCAACTGAAGGGCAATGATTATGGCAAGCTTCAAACATACTTGCTGGACAATGCACCAGAGTTCATCGCTTTATCCTATACTTGGGGCTGTCCATATTCCAATCCAAACTACGAGCTTGAAGACTCTGCAGACACTGCGGCTTTGAATAGTCAATACACTGCGAATCGTACTATTCCTATCACTGTTGACGGCGCGATTTTGATGGTGTCGGAGAATTGTAAAGATGCGATAGATAACATTAAAGAGCACTACAACTCCGGGAATTTTCATATTTGCATTGATGCGGTGTGCATTAATCAGGAAGATCTTGATGAAAGAGCTGCACAGGTTAGCATCATGGGCCACATCTATTCAAAGGCTTTTCGAGTAATAATCTGGCTTGGGAACTCTCTTTACAACACGAAACGAGCCCTTGAATTTATTGATGCTATCAGTCAAATCCCAGACGAACATCTTGCCGCAAATGAAACAGTATACACTATCGCTCTGGAAAACATACGGAATAGGCAACACCACCATAAGGCTCAACGACTGGAAAATCCTTGCTTCGTTTTTGGGAAGAACCTGGTTCCAACGTGTTTGGACTCTTCAAGAATATGCTTTGCCACGATACACAATAGTCCTTTGTGGAACCAACAGAATTCCGTGGCTAAACATTTGGAAAATTTCCAATATATTCTTGGCCACCGGATGGCACCATGTCTTACACAGATTGGAGTCAGTTGCTCTTGTGGACACCGAAGAGGCGAAATTTGTTCCTCTCATGCAGTCAACTTATGCAGCTAAAGGATCGATTTGGCTCCAAGCTTTCTTCATGACCTATCTCAGAACCGTTCTTTGGGCCGACGAAGGTGAAAACGATGTTAAACTACCCTTGATGTCAAGCATTCAGCCAGTCCAGTCAAGAAGTGCGACAGATAATCGAGACAAAGTCTATGGTGTATTAGACGGGATTAATAGAATACTCGAGAAAAGACCCGACATTGGACCTGTAGTTCCAAACTACAACCCCTCTAATACAGTCTCGGCAGTCTTCACGGACCTCACTTACCGTGCAATTCGCTTCGACGAAAACCTTCTAGTATTGTCATTAATTCACGACGAGGCTTTCCGGGATGTCCATAACTTACCTTCCTGGGCTCTTGATTTATCACGAGTTGGATATCCATCGGCAAGAATTGAGAAACCGCCAAGTGAAGATACTCTTAGTATCCGCCTTCCAACATTTTTATATCTGGAACATCAATACAAGGAACCAAATATCATCAATCAGTTCAGCCTATGTGTTCAAGGGATCATGGTCGATCATATCATTGACCGCGCAGATCCATTCCATAATATCGACGGCGCCCAGGTTTTCCCGTGGCTCAAGCTTGCAACGCAGCTTGACAACCCCTATCACTCAAATGAAGGTCCAACAGAAGTCTTGTGGAGAACGTTGATTTCAAACACTGCCAGAACTGATTACCCCGCACCCTCATCACTTGGAGAGCGTTTCCACTTGTATCTTATTAGTCTTCTCCTAATAGCACCAGATCCAAGAGATGCATTTGAAGAATCTACAAAGCGGTTGCAAAAATCCAAGGATAGCCTGATTCTTATGGAGAGTTTAAAGTCTGCAGACCCACAAGGTTGCTTGCTGGATAGAGAAGAATTCTCTAAGTTGATTCAGTCAATCTTAGAGATTAGTTCGGATGGAGATCGGAAAGAGATCATTGGAGACGTTCTTACAAGAGGACTTGGGTTTGAACCTTTAATAAAGGCTAGAGTATTTAAAGCAACTTCTAATACACTGATGGTGTGCCTCTTCATGGAGTTCAGAGACGCCACAGCTGTACATTGCTGTCCCATGGATGCTCTCCCATTATTGTTCAATCTGGCATTATGACGCTCTAGAATTACCGTATGGGTTAGTGCTGTATGACTAGGACTTGGGGTGAGCCATACCCTTTGATCATGTCGCCTTTCTCTCCATCCAATTGTGAACGAGTAACTCCGCCCGTTTGGGATATCAAGTCCAGATATTCTTTACTTTCCAGCGTGTCAGAATGGTCAGGGCCTAAGACCTTCTGCTGTAACTTCACAGTCCTTCTCATCATCTCCTCGCCTTCCTTGTGCATAGCCTGTGCGTACAGCAGCAAAGCCAGGTTGCTCATGGTTTTAAGAGTGTCAGCATGCTCTTCTCCTAGCACCTCCTCACAAAGCTCCAGGGTCTTTAGAAGCGCTTCCTCAGCCTCCTTAAATTTTCTTTGGCCCCTGAGCACCTCTGCTAGGTTGTTCATACTCTTCAGAGTAGAGGGATGCTTATAACCCATCACTTTTTGGCGCAGCCTTAGTTCCTGTCGATACGCCTGCTCGGCCTCATTATATTTCCCCTGGCTATAGAGTGCGAACCCTAGGTCACCAAGAGTTTCAAGGACGCTAGAGTCCTCCTTGCCTAAAGTTTCCTCCATTATTCTCAAGGCCTGACGGTGTATTTGTTCTGATTCTTGGTAATTCTGCTGACTTTCCAACACCGTGGCAAGATTTTTCAGCATTACTAACGCATCAGAGTGCTCAAAGCCTGGATGTTCTTGCTGTAACCGTAAGGCCTTTTGAAGTATTTGCTCAGCTTCGTCTTGTCTACCTTGGGTATGCAGCAACATGGCCAGATTGTTCATTGTAATTAACGATTCAGGATGCTTTTCGCCTAGTAACTCTTGTTGTATCTGCAAACTCCTTTGAAGTATTTGTTCTGCCTCCAGGAAATTGCCCTGGGCTCTGAGCACCAAAGCTAGAGATCCCAGAATCGCTGGCGTATCGTGGTGTTTTAGACCAAAGTCCTTCTCTTGTAACACCAGGATTTTTCTGAGAGCCTGTTCCATCTCCGAAAACGCGATACCCTCGACCAGTTGCGTGTCAGTGTTTTCTAGGTATAGAAATGGTGGTTCTGTATCCTTGTTCTTGGTTTTTGCCTTAATGTCGAGGAGCGGAACGGTGTTATCCAAACTTGTTGCCCTATCTGGGTCCTCCGAACTGAACAATATCGGGCTTAGCAGTTCAGTAGCCAGTAAAGTTTGGTTGCTTTTCTCCTCCCTTTTCAGGCTATTGAAATCCCGAAGTCGGCTGCGAAAAAGCTTTTCCAGTCTAGCAAAATTTTCGGAAGACAATGCCGAGCTAGGTTTCTCATTTTGGTCCTCACTGCTGAGCTCCGGCATTAGGTCAGAAAGCTTTATCAGCCTCGCAGGCTTTTCGGGGCTATGCAGTGTTCGGCTGGCTTCCTCCGCGTTCAGCACGTCGAGCAGGTGCATCAAGTTAAACATGTTTCTTAGGGTGTCAGGATGTTGCGGGCCAAGAAACTCCCGTCGTAGCTCCAAAGTTTGTTGAAGAATTTGCTCGACTTCCTTGTATTTACACTGGCTGTCGAGCACTGATGCTAGATTGTCCATGCTTGTCAGTGTGTCGGGATGTGTCAAGCCTAGCACTTTCTGCCGGGACTCTAACGCCTGCCGATGCATCTGTTCAGCTGCACTATACTTTCCCTGTCTGTCTAAGGACGAGGCCAGGTTATTCATGCTCATCAGCGTGGCGGGATCCTCTGTGCCTAGTACTCGCTCTTGCAGCTTCAGAATAAGTCGAAGCATCGGCTCATGCTGGTCATAATTGGTAGTAATACCAAGCATGAATCTCAAGTTATCCATGATCGTGAGCATAGTGGCGTCCTTTGGGCCGAATAGATGATTGCCAGATGCCTTCGCCATATTGAGAACGCTCTTGAGAGTTGCTGGATGCTCTGGGCTTAGGTGATCTATACAGTAATTGAGCCGTTGATGAGAGATTTCGTTTGAGGAGGAATAAGAGCCTTGTAAACTCAAATACCTATCCACCAAGCCCACAATGTTATCAATGGGCTGACTGTATGTCCCTGAAGGATTTTTAAGTTCTTTTTCTACTGTAGCTCGGGCGTGAGGCAAATATAAATCACAGCGGTCCCATTCATCGTATTCCTCTTGCGGAAAGCGTTCGAGAAGTCGATGTTGAGCAACGGTGGACCACTTTTCTGCTTCCCCATGCTGTCTTAGCCATGCTCGAGATATCAAATGCGCCAGATGATGCACATCGAAGTGCTTGTTTCCGAGGTTTTTGGTAATCAAAGAATATGCTAGCAACTTTCCAATGGCCATGTCGAATGAGAGTATACCTTCTGTTGAGTCTTTGAGTAGCGACTCGGGAATGGCTTGCCGGTCGAAAAAAGCCATCAATGATAATATATCTGCTGCCCGTGGTGTAGCCGCTCGGATTTGATCGAAAGACACCATCCACGACGTCGCTACCGCATTTGGGATATATGGATCTCTTCCTCCACTCTCGAAGGTTATGTCCAAAAGTTCGACCGCAGAATCCTCGCTTTCATGATAGATCTCAAGATATCGTTCAATAGTAGACGAATTCTCTTCGATATATGCAGCTGCTTGCACAAGTGCCAAAGGAAGGTGATCCAGTGTAGAAACAAGTTTTTTCAGCTCGTTGGGGTGGTAATCTTTGTCGGTGAGGACGCTGGAAACAAGACATTCAGACTCTGCCTCAATCATTCTGGGAACTTCAATTAAGTCACGATTAGCAAATTTGATCGCGCACTGCTTGTCTCTTGAGGTAACTAGAATGGATCCCTGGGTAGTCTTCGGAATGTAGGATCCCAGCTTTTGCTCTCTGGATCCATCGACTGGTTTCCGTTCTTTTCCAGATTGAAAAAAATCTTCAATTCTGTCCGCGTTGTCAATGACCATCAGCCATTTGCCGTTTGTTTCATCTTGGAGCCAGTGTTTGACAAGCTGCAGGACGTCTGCATTCGGGTTTTCGATCCCCGGGATACAACAATCTTGGGCTATCTTCCGATATCCTTGGTGAAATCTATCTATAGTGGCTGCATGTATCCAAAAGATAGATATCTCTGGATAATGTTTACGCACCCAATAGACATAATTAATAGCAATTTGAGATTTCCTATAAAAAGTCAGCTTTCTGTAAAAGCAAAAAAGGAGCATCCATACCCAATTCCCCCTACTCCAAAGAGTCCGAGAATCTTTTGAACCCGAAGATTTTGGCCTACCGCGCCACATGCTTCTTCATCAGGCTTGAGCTTCTGCCTGACGGCCGCCAATATTGACTCACGGCCGACAAAGCGAGCGTTTTCGAGGTACGGGCAGATAACTAAATTTCAACCAGTCAGAACTCAATAAGATGTGATATGGGCTCATCAATTGGTCAATTTACGTACAAAATGAGCTTTTCTCGAGTTCTAGGCAAGCCAACGGCATACTTAAATCCCGCTTATATTTTCGCTCCTCGATGGCTCTGACGGCTCCATCAATAAGGCCTTGAAGATTTCCCACCACTTGTTCGTAATCATCTCCCTCGGCGGACTCAAATTTACAAATTGATATGTGATCCGCGGCCATTGACAATTGCTTTTCGCGTTTGCTTGAAAGGCCTAATGTCGCAGATTTCTCGTCGACAATCTCGGATAATTAGCATCTGCAAAAGTATCCTGATTAATTCCTCTTACCAAACCTATTTTCTTGTATGGGAGACTTTCGTAAAAGCTGACGACAAAGAAGTCTTCTAATTGATGCCTGAAATTGTTGACCAATTCTTCTCCAAATAAGGAGTCCCTTTTAAGGGCTTTCATGAACGTGTTAGACTCGTTTCGAAGGCACGCACTCGCTATTGTAGCAACAACATCGCCAAGTTTTGCGAAGTTTCCGCCTTGGTGCGGAGTGGCAAAGAATGCAATGCCGTATGTTGCTAGCCGGATTGAATTGTAGTTGCTGTCATCAAGTTTGGCTTCGATTAAGGCCTGTTAAGCAATTTTTAGTAAGTAACTATTGCTGTATTCGAAAGGGGGCATATTACCTGCTTCACCACAATCCCACCAAGACTATGGCAGATGAAAACTATAGGCCGTTCACTGGCTCCCTAAGCAGTCACGTTTGTTAACTAAGGTGCTATTGATAGGTCGCGTCTTTATAGAAAAGAGACCAACGAATAAAACTCAAAATTTTACCTTGCGCTTTATGATCAATCTGTTGAGAAGATTCACAGCCTGTTGTTTTACGCCTGCCTTCGAAGATTTGATCGCCACGTTTGCATTGTATCCGAATAACAATACTCTTGCCCTTGGGAATTGTTTAGGTAAAAAATCCCTCAACCACAATTTCTTCGATCCAGTGGCGGTCCATGTTTGGTAAGCATGTGACTCTGTATTTGTCGGGTTGAGGCCGTGCACAGCGACGATGCTATGCGAAAACAAAAAGTCAGAAAGAGATTTAATGCTAGACAAAATGATATAAATGCTTTACTCAATGTTAGCATCTTCAGGATCTTTCAATATTCTAAGGAAGTCAGAAGAATTGGTTGTCGCCTGGAGATGATCAGCATTCCTAATGACCGGACAAGATAATGGGCAGTGGATACACACCATCGTCTTGTTTAATCTCGAGATATCCTTGGCGAACCTTCCCGATTGCCTTGCTATAAAGATGTTAAATCAAAAGAAAGGTCAGGTATTTCAATGGAAGATACATGATGTTGTAGTGCGCCTGCAATCATGACACTTTCTACTTCGTACTTAAGCTGATTAGTAGTTTAGGCAGCAGCGCAAAGCATAATGTGTCTAGCTGCATTTGGACGAGGGCGGAGTGCAACAGCGTTTGGGATAAATAATTGCCCCCACTGTTGATCTACACAGCCCTATCTGTGCTCTTCGATTCGTCCAAAACCATTGGAGCCAGACGGATAGACTAGCAGGGGTTGGAATTATTCATCTCAGCGACGTCACGTGATTAAACTTACTCCGTAAGTGCATTCCAAGTAATACAAAGGTTTGGTTATGTAGTTATGTAAGCAAAGTAGTTTTCCGTCTTAGATAAGAGCTTGAACACTCAATAGCCTATGGACTATCATTGGTTAACAGCATTGGGAGATGAAAAGCGTGAATAGGAAGTGGGTACTGCCAAGGGGCTGCTCAGCTCAGATGGCTCAGGTGCTGAGGACAAGCCACGCTTACTAACCGACTTTGGGAGAATGGAGGAAAAAAAGTCGTGTTAGACGACTGGCACGGTCTCACCATTTTTTGGAATTTCAAAACTCTAAGATCTAGCAGCAGTAGGTACAATTTCAATCTCTAGAGTCGTAATGAGTAAAATTTAAACGCACCAGGCTGACTTGTCAAAATTCTCAAGGTATCAAGATCAAAATGAATCTCCACTACTTCAACATCCCCGGCTCCTACCTCTAGGCTATATTGAAAGGCCTCCTCTGATTGCTCGTATATCTTTGCTGCTTGCTCGTCCCATTTTCTTAGTATCAACGCACCAATAATGATAACTTAGTTCTTGGATTGTGGAGTAGGTGAACTGATCAGAGCTGCAACATTAATATCTTTGAAACGACAGATTATTCCCCCTTCTGTGTTGTACCACGGATGAGTCCAATTTGACCGCACGTGCCAATAATCCAGCAAGGACCGATATCTTCTGTTGGAGTTGCTTTAGCAGCGTGGTTGTTTGGCAGCTCTTTCGGTGCAGAGGAAGATGGTTTTTGGGATTCCAGGACCATATCAGGATCATCTTGTCCCTGTACTATACCCTCCGCTATAGTACTTTGGTGCTCCACCATCGAGCACGATTCGCAATGAATGACATCGGAAGGAGTGAAGATGTTAGAAGACTGATATAGAGTCAATCCCACGTTATAGCTATACTTTTCGGTGGCACCTCAACAGCCTGAGATGCTCCGCACTGGATCGTAACCGCCCTTGGGCGTGTAGTGGAAAATCTGTATAAAAACGTCCAGCATCGCGATTGAAAGGTTCTGCTCCGATTTATTTGAGAGGATTTGGTGATAATGCAGCATTGCCACTTGCTGATGAGGACTTTGGCATCCGTCAAGTTGGTACGTTCATACCCATAAGTTACATACCGTGGAAAATGTGGCGCAACGTCCGTTAATCCGTTTACTGGGGCTTGGCAGCAACAAATATACTGACTACATTGAGATGCTCAGCTCGGCATGCAGTAATGAGACAATCGCCAAATACACATCGGAGTTCCAGGAGTCGTCGACATTCATAACGATCCGCACTGATTTGCTGAATCGTTAAGATAATCACAGAACTGTGAGAAGACCGCAAATTTATTTGCATTTATCCATTCTAGATTCTCGAAAAGTGTCTCAAAATTCGGTAAGGAAACTGTTACCGGGGCATACTGGAGGCCAAAGTAGTTCCACAATTATGGTGCGCAGGCTGACTCGGGGCTGACTCAGGGCGTGCTCCGGCTGCTTAGGCTCTGCTCAGGCTCTGCTCAGGCTCTGCTCAGGCTCTAATCAGGAACGCTCACCCTCGGCTCAGGTTAAAGCAGCAGCTGCTCACGTCTAGAGACTAAAACGGAAATAGCGAGGATGGGATTAGAGTCCGACTTTCGTGGTAGTTTCCTGCCACTTGAAATCTTGAAGAACTTCCAAATTCGACAAAGTTATTCCATTTTTTTCTAGCTAACGGGGAATCTTTGGAATAGGAAGATCATGGCTATGGCAACTTGGAGGAGCAAATCCAAAGTAGTTCCCTCCAAAAAAGGTGCTGATCACGTGACACAAGGCATTCTCCAACTGGATCTTTCCCCGCTCTTTCAATGTCTGTCAGGCTCTCAAATATCCCTGTTCATCCTTTTAGCTCACCAAAATGATGTAATAAGGGGCACTGGTCATTGGGTTTCACTTAATGCGATCTGTGGAAGTTTGGGGCCGAACACGAGGCATCACCGATGGCTGGAATGTCTGAGAGCGTTGGATGCAGACGTACTCTGCATGCTCGGTCGACCAGGAGTGACTAGTGCATATACCGGCGGTGAAGCAAAGCCTCACTATGGCTGCAAGGAGTCAACCTCTCCGAGCTAAAGACATCCAATAATAGGTTCGTAGTGATTGTGTTAGTAGAGTGAATCCTAGAGCCCTCCTCACAGCTGCTCTGATAAAAGCGCAGCCTGCCCCCTCCACTTTCAGTGTTCTTTCTCTTTTCAAACACCTTCGGAATTCCAGGCCATGAATATTCCGTTTACTGAATCCGATCCGGTCAATAGCCGCGATAGGTAGAGACATACCTTCAAACTAGTAATGATATTAAATAGGAATCGAAAGACTAGTGACGACTCGACCGCGACCTCCGAGTTAGGAAAGAGGAAGGTATGTATTTAAGAGGGGTACCGAGGTAGGAGCTCCAAATATTGTCTTATTAAGTATTACTTATTATAGAAAAGACTAGCTAATAGTAATTAATGACTATATCGTGCCGTAAAAGTAGATAACTTCTAGTTAGGGACTACTTAGTAAGAAGCTTTAGATTAACGAGGGGAGCTAAGAGAGTTAGAGAAATCCCTAGATTATCCTCTAATACTTAATCGCTTATAATGATATATTTATAGATATACTTATAGACTATATAAGTTACCTTCTATAAATAAACATAATTACGAATAAGCTAAAGCTTATATTTATATAGATTTACTACTAGGGGGTTATTTAGAAGAGTTATAGTATATACTACTTAACTTATAAAGACTAGTAAAGTATAATATTAATATTATAAGATATAGTTATTAAGAAAAGGATCTCCTAGGTATAAAATAACAGATATTTACGCTTCCTAATCTTAAGAAATTCTTAGATAATCTTAAGTTAGCTATAGAGAAAGATAGCTTCTAATAATATATAAGAAGATACCTTAGTCTCTACTTACTAGACTATATCTTCGAGATTTTAGATACGAATTAATATATAGTTACTATATATGAGGTAATAGTTATTTCGCGGAAACTAATTAGGAAAGGTAAAGAGATTAAGTATCTTTATAGAATCCGGGTTATCTTAATAACTGAGGAAGAAGACGACCTTAAATAAAAGGGCCTTAACTTTAGTATTATAAAGATAACTCGAAATAAAGCTACTTCTTTCTTATTTAGACTTATATATTTTATAAATTATAATTATAAAGCGAATACTCGACTTATTATAGCTAAGTTAACTAGGATAAAGATTATTACTATAAGGGATATTGAGATTACTAAAGAGATTATAGTTACTTATAATAATAACTACTTTAGAGAAGATAATTTCGAATGTCTTTATAAGATATATAAAGACTATTATTGAAATAGCTAGAAGTTAGAGGATTAGACTAATTACTCTATAAAAGGCTCGCCTAAAATAGAGAAGAAGGAGAGCTTAGATAACTTATTAGTGATAAAACCTATTAGAAGTAGTTAATCTATATTAAAGTATATAAGTAAGTCTTCTAGATCCTTAAGAGTAGATTACCTAGAAAAGCTAGCCGGGATTAATTTAGATATAAAGGTATTATATTAACGCGCTACTTATAACCTAGGTTATTTAATTCGAGTTCCTAGTAATTATCTCATATTAGAGTCTTATATTAAATCTATACCCTAGACTTATCTTAGTAAATATCTAAGAATTACTAAATAAGTAAATAAGGTTTTAAACTACTCTTATCTAATATACGAGTATTATATAGAATTATATAAATATTAGTAGCCTAAAACTAAAAAAAACAAGTAGATATAATAATAATATAAGAGCGAAATTAGTTTTAGAGTTAGAATTTTAATAAGATTTTTGATAAAGAGTAGCCTATATATAGAATTATAGCTAGTAAGCTTAAAGGAAGTTACTATACCTTAAGCGAGTTTACCTTATTAAAAGTTCTTTTCCCCTATAAGTACTATTTCCCTACTATAATTACTCCCTTATTTAATTAGTATTTGTTATATAGTAGAATAGATAATACATATACTCCTTAGTGAGATTACCCTACTTAGTTAGTTTCTTAGATAGAACTTAATAAATTATCCTTTACTATATTTTTAGTATTTAATAATAGTAGTAATATCTTATTAATTATTTATTATAAGCTTTATATTAGCTTATAATATAATCCTAATTAACCTCTAGCTTATTAATACTGTCACGGGCCAGGCCTTTATATAAAGAAAACTAGTAGTATTAATATAAGAAGAAATAACTAAGGAGAGAAGAAGAGAGTCTCGCTCTCGCGCGAGCTAAATACACACAGGCCACGTACCGTGCGCTCCCGTAGCTATAGCAATGAAGGTCACATGACCGAGTCTAAACCACGGGTCTAACCCGTTATATTACCCCCCTCCCTACGGAGCCAGAGGCCTACTCGTCTTCAAAGTCGCTAGAATCGAGCTCCCCTAGAACCTCATTTATCTGACGTACCCTCGAGGCACTAATCTTTGCTATACGACTCCCAGAGTCAGCTTCTAGTCTAACTAGTACTAGGTACGTGCAATTCCGTATCCGGTGGCTAGCATTTCCATAGCGTAAGTATAGCCCCTTCTCTTTACGGGCCTTAATTACGTCCTTTGAGACCCGCTTTGCATACGTCCTAGACGCAGAGGCCATACGCACTTCTGGGGCGGTTTCCTAATCCATAATCGTATCGTACGAGCCTATGTCCGTTGACTAATAGCCTTTACTATAGCCCCATTCCAAGTCTAATACTACTCGCCGAATAATAGTAATGTAGCCTTCAAAATTCTCAGGCTTTTCTACCGGTATAAGAGCTACGCGAAGCTCCTTTAAGAAACCGGACTCCAAAAACAATCGTTTGACCCGATTTAGCCACAAGACTCCATCCGTAGCTATGAGACTACGCTTAAACTCTGTAAAGTAGACCGCAAAAGGCTTATTCTTTTGCTAGAGTACTATCATTTGCCGTTCGCCACTATCCACTTCCTCCCGTGTATCGTATATAGCGTCTAATTAACTATATAGCTCTGTGACCGTCCCTTATTAGCCCACGCTCTTTACCCACAGTGTAACTTGTGATAGAGCTTTCCCTCGTAACCGCGAGTAGTAATACTAAAAACGTACGATATCCTTATCGTCTTCTATATCCACTTATAGCTTGGCTCGTAGCTATATAGCCTAAGTAGGGTATTCCTTCCGAGAGCTATTAAATGTAGGTACATCGGGTAACTAATCGCGACGATAACCTTCTTTTATATCGAGCCGAGCTCATAAGGTTTACGTAAGGCCCTCGAGGGCTTGAATTCATTCTAATAGGATATTAGCCCACTAGGGGGACAATTGCTGGCTATTCGTGGCTATTCCGTCCGATTCGCAGAAAATTCGACAAAAAAACTAGGGGCTCCGAGAGCTAATTCGACAAAGCTAGGGCTCCGAGAGCCACTAGCGTACGACAATCCAATTAAAGGAGTTATTTCTAATATCACGGGCTAGGCCTTTATACAAAGAAAACTGGTAGTATTAATATAAGAAGAAATAACTAAGGAGAGAAGAAGAGAGTCTCGCTCTCGCGCGAGCTAAATACACACGGGCCACGTACCGTGCGCTCCTATAGCTATAGCAATGAAGGTCACATGACCGAGTCTAAACCACGGGTCCAACCCGTTACAAATACCTTAGTTATACTACTACGAAGCGCTATAAATACTAAGCTAGTTCTTAGTAGAGATTATTAAGCTTATATACTAACTCTAAAATATTATTAATAAGAACCTTAAACTTATAGAGTCTATTAGTCTAGAGACTTATATAGCTATTAAGGTAATCCTATATAATTATCCCTAAAGAGAGAGATAATATACTCCCGAGTCCTAATCTAGTTACTCTAGTAATAGACTTCGTTCCCCTCTTGAACTTGAACCTTTCCTAATAGAGTAGCTTAATAGTAAATATACCTTTAATATAGCCCTATAATACTTTATAACTACTATAAAACCACCCATTACTTCACTACCTAATACTAATAATTTATAAGGCGATTCCTAGTAGTAGACTCTAGAAAGTAGTACTATTAAGGAAATTATAAGGGAAGGTATTCCTTCTAGATTAGCTATATATATTACTATATTAGAAGTGAATCCTAACCTCTCAGGAAGCGGGAGTAGCCTTATACTAGATATATACTAAGATATTATCTAATTAATTATATAAACTATATAAACCTTAAATATAAATACTAGAATTTCCGGAAATCCTAGAAATATAT
Organism: Hyaloscypha sp. PMI_1271; assembly: GCA_021399465.1. NCBI lineage: Eukaryota > Fungi > Ascomycota > Leotiomycetes > Helotiales > Hyaloscyphaceae > Hyaloscypha > Hyaloscypha sp. PMI_1271. The sequence continues at coordinate 42,459 of JAJTUS010000228.1, read as the reverse complement.
AGTAAGACCTTAATAAAGATTTTATAGATTTAAGATAGTACTTATAAGATATTAGCTTCTTTAACCTAAAGCTTAATGAGTTATATAAAAAAGGTAATTATATTATAGTAGGAATGAATATATACTAGTATAATATCTATATATTTATAGACTAAGTTAGAGATAATAATATAGGCTTATAAGCTACTATAGTTAGATAGAACTTGTCCTCTTACCTTTATAGGGAAGCTTTAGTATAGTATATAGATAAACTTAATAAGCTTTATTAAACCGGCTTTAAGTTCTTATGAAATAATATAGAAGACTAGTATATAGCGCTAATTAAGAGATTTAAGGACGCTCTAAATAAAGTATTAAGGAAGATATAAAAGAAGTAGTTTACTAAAGAAGATATATATACTAGAAGAGATATATAATTATATATTACTATAGTTATAAGATATATAAAAGTTATCGAGTTCCCTAAAATAATCTAGTAGCTTTCCTAAGCTTATAATAACCTTAACCTAGAGCTTCGTATCTATATTTCTTATCTAAGACTTACTACTATACTTAGTAGCTTTATAGAGGAGGTTTTAGTAAAATTATAATTATAGAAGAATATATTAGGTTCTTAGTTACGATTCCTAAGTAATAGAAACTAATAACTATTCTAATATAAAGGTAAATGAGGTAATAATAATTTTAATATTATTACGCGAAATAAGGTCTACTAATTCCTTATAGCTAAACTAAATTTTAGACTAGCTTTTAGACCCTTTATTCTATATATGAATTTCAGACCTTAATATCCTTTTACTTCTTAATTTAAATCTAATCTTAATACTAGTAAGAAACCTAAGCTAAAGCCTCTACTAGCTTTAAGACTAAGACTTAGGTTAGGGTTAGGGGTTTATATTTGTTATCTATATCACTAATAACTAGCTATAATATTAAAGGTTACTATATTTATATTACTAATAGGACTCTATTTTCCCCTCTAGGTAATAAGAATTATCTCATATAAGCTCGCCGCTTCTATTAATATTTCCTGAAGTTTACCTATAGCCTACTATTATCTAATATAAGTATATTATTACTAGCCTATAGTTATCTAAGTCTATATTCTAGTAGTAATAATAACTACTTAATATTTAAAAGGCGAGGAATAATTAAGTACTTAGGCTAGAATTATAGATAAAATCCAAGTAAAAAAAGTATTTATAAGTCTCTAGGATATCCCTATTAACTATTTCTCTTCTTCTCCTTAACCTTAATATATCTAGTATTAATTATATTACCTAATTCATCCTATTACTAACTAAATTTATTCTATTATAGTCTACCTAGAGTATCCTCTTAAGTATCCCTAAAGGCTATAATATTTATAATAACTTAGGCTATATCTAATATTAATACTAAGGATTCTCTTAGAATAGTATTATATCTATTATAAGGGATTCTTACTTTTATATCGATACCTATACTAGACCTCCTTATACTATATATCTAAGTATATAGCTTTAGTATTAGCTCTCTCTTAGGTACCGGGGTATATTATAAAGTTTTAAGGGGAATTTATATTTTTTGGCCTTTTTTAACTATTAGTATTTAATTTATTAAGAATACTTAATTATATACTACTATAAAAACTAATAGTTATAACTTTATAAGAGTTACTCTAGAAAAGCTTATTCTCTTATATTTACTTACTCCTCTAAGAGAGGCGATATTTAGATATTAGATAAAAGTATCCCGCTCTTTCTTCCTCTCTATATCCTATACTTATATCTACTACTAGCTACTTCTAGGGGTTCCCTCTTATCTTTTAGGAGCTATATATTATTATATATAATAATAGAATAAGTAAGTAATATAGTTATATAAGAGAAATTATTTCAGTTATTAGAAATAAGAAAGAGAGAGGAGTAATATAAGGGTAGGATTAATATAATAGTTAAAGTATAAGGTTTAAAGAATCTTATATATTAAAAATACTAAGCTAAGGGGTAAAGAAGTAAAGAGTCCCTTAACCTTTAATAGTATATTATTAAGATCCCTAGCTTAGTCCCGTATTTTGCCCCTAGTTCTTAATACTTAGCCCCTAATAAATTATATAGAGGTACTATCTATTATAAGTAAATAATAGGGTTTATAGGAAGATATATATATATACCTCCCTAAGGTTATATAATATTTAGCTCGAAAGAAAGTAAAGGGAAGAGAGGTAGATTACTCGAAAATTTAGAAATAAGAAGAAAAATAAGAAATATATTAAATTAAAGAAGGAATTAAGTCTAGTAAGCGGGCGGCGGCTAGCTAAGCGAGGCGACTTCGCGAGCACGCGCCCTCACGACGCTCACAATAGTGACTATAATCATGACAGTGACCCTTCGTATACTAATCCCTAGGTGAGCTATAATTAAATTAGTAACTAATAAGCCCCTCTCATAGATTATATTATTAATTAATTATCCCCCGGGGTAGAACCCCCTTAAAACCGGGTTATAGGGCATCTTGTCCTAAAGGGGTAACTATCTATACCACGTAATCCGCGGCGCTATCCTAGTATAGTAACTAGGTTAGGGGTTCATATTTGCTATCTATATCGCTGATAACTAGCTATAATATTGAAGGTCGCTACGTTTATATTACTAATAAGACTCTGCTTTCCCCTTTAGGTAATAAGAATCATCTCATATAAGCTCGCCGCTTCTATTAATACTTCCTGAAGTTCACCTATAACCTACTATTATTTAATACAAGTGCGTTATTACTAGCCTATAGTCGTCTAAGTCTATACTCTAGTAGTAATAATGACTACTTCTTAATATATAGCTTTATATCTATAAGGGGTACTATCTAGTACTACTTATAGATTCGTCTAATCGCTATACTCGAGAGTTAGTTAAGAGAAGCTATACTCTCGATTAGCTAATATAAGGAGGAGTATTAAATACCTGGCCCGGAATTCACCTAGCTACGCCTAGTATCTCGCCCGTTAATCTATCTCCTTTAAATATAGAGTCAAATACCTCTATATATACTAGAGTTAACTAGAATCTATTAGCTAGGCCCCCTAATTAATTTACCTAGAGTCTTATATAATAGGAGTTTTACCTTTTATATAGTAGTATGTCTTCTGTGAGATTATATACTATAGCTATCCTAAGAACTAAACCCTAGAGCCTAGTCCAAGTCTACTCGTTTCCGTTAAGGTTTTCTCTCTTCTCGTAGTTAATATATTTCCTTAGAGAACTTCCTCGCCTCCTCTATAGACCTCCTATTTCTTCTTATAGTTGGGATTCTCGCCGCTAAGTTATTACTACCTATATCCCGCGTGACTATCTACTAGGAGCCCGGAGACTCCCATATATAGATAGAGTTTGCTATTAATATTAAGATCTCTAGTTATTAGTACTTATTCCGGGTTATCTTACTTATTATAACTATAATAGTAGAGTAGAGAGTCATAACTACCCTACTTATCGTTACTACTTACTCCCCTAATTTAGCGGTTTATATATGTGCTTCGAGGCTATATTATTATACCCTCTTAATATTCTCTATAGTCCAATGAGCTATTTTTACGACTTAGCTTAGGTCTAGTTAGTGAGTATAACGACTTCCTAGGTCAGATATGAGTTTAACGACGTTATAAGTTAGAGCTAGCTTTAATGACCTCCTAGCTTAATAGTGAGTTTTACGACTTCCTATATTAATAGTGAGTTTTACGACCTCCTAGGTTAATAGCGAGTTTTATGACCTCCTAGGTTATAAGTGAGTTTAATAACGTCCTAGGTTAAGGTGAGTTTAACGATGTCCTAGGTTAGGGTTAGGGGGTTCATATTTGCTATCTATATCACTAATAACTAGCTATAATATTAAAGGTCACTATATTTACATTACTAATAAGACTCTGTTTTCCCCTCTAGGTAATAAGAATTATCTCATATAAGCTCGCCGCTTTTATTAATACTTCCTAAAGTTCACCTATAGCTTACTATTATCTAATACAAGTACGTTATTACTAGCCTATAGTCGTCCAAGTCTATACTCTAGTAGTAATAACAACTACTCAATATCTAAAAGGTGAGGAATAATTGAGTACTTAGGCTAGAATTACGGATAAAATCCAAGTAAAAAGAGTATTTACAAGTCTCTAGGATATCCCTACTAATTATTTCTCTTCTTCTCCTTAACCTCGACGTATCTAGTATTAATCATATTACCTAATTCATCCTATTACTAACTAAATTCATTCTACTATAATCTACCTAGAGTATCCTCCTAAGTATCCCTAAAGGCTACGATATTTGTAATAACCTAGGCTATATCCGATATTAATACTAAGGATTCTCTTAGAATAGTATCGTATCTATTATAGGGGATTCTTACCTTTGTAGTCTATACCTATACTAGACCTCCTTATACTATATATCTAAGTATATAGCTTTAGTATTAGCTCTCTCTTAGGTACCGGGGTATATTGTAAAGTTTTGAGGGGAATCTATGTTTTTTGGCCTTTTTTAACTATTAGTATTTAACTTATTAGGAATACTTAATTATGTACTACTATAAAAACTAATAGTTATAACTTTATAAGAGTTACTCTAGAAAAGCTTATTCTCCTATATCTACCTACTCCTCTAAGAGAGGCGATATTTAGATATTAGATAAAAGTATCCCTCTCTTTCTTCCTCTCTATACCCTATACTTATATCTACTACTAGCTACTTCTAGGGGTTCCCTCTTATCTTTTAGGAGCTATATATTATTATTTATAATAATAGAATAAGTAGGTAATATAGTTATATAAGAGAAGTTATTTTAGTTATTAGAAATAAGAAAGAGAGAGGAGTAATATAAGGGCGGGATTAATATAATAGTCGAAGTATGAGGTTCAAAGAATCTCATATATTGAAAATACTAAGCTAAGGGGTAAAGAAAGGAGGAGTCCCTCGACCTTTAATAGTATATTACTAAGATCCCTAGCTTAGTCCCGCGTTTCGCCCCTAGTTCTTAATACCTAGCCCCTAGCGGATTATATAGAGGTGCTATCTATTACAAGTAAGTAATAGGGTTTATAGGAAGATATATATATATATACCTCCTTAAGGTTATATAATATTTAGCTTAAAAGAAAGTAAAGAGAGGAGAGGTAAATTACTCGAAAATTCAGAAATAAGAAGAAAAATAGGAAATATATTAAATTAAAGAGGGAATTAAGAAAAAAGGAAAGAGGGAAGAGAATCTAAGTTAATATATAAGTAAATGATAGAAAAGAGGAAATAAGGAGAGGTATATTTAATTAAGTTAGGTTTTAGGTCTTAAGCTTATAGTTAGATATAAGTCGATAATTTAGTAGAGAAGATAATAGGTAAATAGAATAGAAATCAAGAAATATAGAACCTTACTTATTAAGAAAAAGGTAAAAAGTCCGAGTAAGGAGTCTACGGATAATATAAGTTAATATAAAAGGAAATATTAATAGAAGTAAAGAGAATCTAAGAAATATATAAGTAAAGGGAATGAATAAGAAATATAGTAATCCTAAGTCTTTAGACTAGGTTATAACTACTAGTTTAGATATACTATATTAAAATAATAATAATAATAATTAGTTATAATTAATTAAATTAAGTAAAAAACTATTTATAATCTAATTATTAACTTTTAAAAAAAGAACTAATTATTAGAAAAATTATAATTAATAGTAATTAATTATTTCTTATTATTATATAGGGCTCATATAAAAGTTATATAAGTAATAAATTCTTAGCGTTTTCTTTAAATAATATACTACTAAAGTATAAGGAGAGTAAATAAGAGGTAATTTCTAAAGAAGAGAGGAAGGTAATTAGGTAATATATATATGAATTCTTTACTCTAGGTATTATATAACTATACCCACGTGATAAGAGAAGCTAAAACCACTATTATAGTACTTATTAAGATAAGGAAAGTGAGTAAAGGCGAGATACTAGTTATTTAGCCTTGAGTAGTAAGGTAATATCTAACTTAGGGTAAAATCCGCTTTACTTTTACGCTATAACGCTTCTATTATTATTATGTTTATATATAGTAATATGTGACCTAGTAATTCCTTAACCTTTATTTAATTAAGGGAATAATTAATTATAATTTAATTACTATAATTATAACTTGATTTAGTTTAATTACTAACTAATAATTAGGATTTAGGAAATTATTTAATATATTACCTAGTAAGGTTATTTAGAAGTAGTATTCCTATAATTATAATAAGATATAGGAGTAGTAGTATTAGTAATTACTATATAAGAAGTAAATAAGAAGTAATTAGGAGTTAAATAAAAAGGTATTAAGGACTAAAAGTAAACTAAGTTAAATATATAAGATTTAAGCCTAAGATTTTATTAAAGGTTATATAACTTAAAACCCTAGTCTTAAAAGAGAGGAGATATAAATTAGTTATAGTAAAAGATGAAGAATTAAGTTATAAATAGATTTACTTACTCTTAATATTCTATACTACTCTATCCTCGAATACGTACTCTTATTATAAACTACTCGTCGTTAATATCTAGTATCTCTCTTATAATCCGCCCTATACTAGTACTACTAGAGTAGCTTATCTCCTATAATAAGCTACTCTAGCTATATTCCCTGTCATATAATGAGCCGCTCTAGTTATATTCCTTAGCCTATAATAAAATGCTCTAGTTATCTTCCTTAGCCTATAATGAGACGCTCTAGCTATATTCCTTAGCCTATAACGAGCCGCTCTAGCTATATTCCCTGTCCTATAACGAGCTGCTCTAGCTATATTCCTCGGCTTATAATGAGATACTCTAGCTATATTCCTTAGCCTATAACGAGAAGCTCTAGTCGAGTTTATTATCCTGTGACGAGAAGCTCTAGTTAAGGTCAAAATCCTATAACGAGAAGCTCTAGTCTAGTTCCTAATCTTATAACGAGAAGGCGATGTCGAACCTACTAGGGTTATAGCTATTAAGTATACTAAAGAGCGCCTACTTATACTCCCCTAATTCTATCTCCTTATATATAGGATTAATGTTATTAACCTAGGTGTGGAATAGACTAAGGCCTGAATTAGGGATTACTATAGGAATTAGGGCTTAACTTAGGCTCGGATTCTCGTTACTACTTAGTCCACTATCCTCGTAGAAGAGTACTTAGGGGGTAGTATAGCCCCTAAATACCCTATTAGTTACCCCCTCTAGGATACACTACTTCTAGGTGAGCTATAACTCATCCCTCGCTTAGAGTAGGGTAGTACTCTACTTGGTATATATATCGTGGCCTATAGGGTTAAAGTACGGGACTACCTAGAGCTAAACTATAAGCTAGTCGTCGGTTAAGCCTCGCTAGATCTAGTTCGCCGGGATAGCGCTCTCTGGGATTAGCCCTAGGGCGCCCTACCTGAGCGCCTCCTTAACCGTTTACTAGTATATAGTAGCCAAGAGTCGCCTACTAAAGTCGGCCTACTATAACCTCGACTACTAGTTCGTCCTTAGGTCACGGATCCCTTTAAACCTAGGGTAGAGATATTAGAAGAGGGACCGCTTTTACTAGGCGCGCTTTGTTATACTAGAAGAAAAGACTAGCTCGGTTAGAAACTGGGCCGATTTAGCTATATAGTAGAGCTTATAAAGCCGGATTATCCGATACTAGTATGTGATAGCCTTAAAGCTTATAGTTAAGTCCGTTAACCTAACCCGGTTATAGATGTCATAGAGTTACTAGAACTCGGCGGGGTAGTTGACCCTAGCTAGCCGCTATAGCTATAAGCTATCTCGTGATATTAGCCGCGACTTCAATTACCTATTACCTCGCTAGCATATATAGAAATCCTTCTAATCTCGGACCACTTGACGCCCCATAATTACCTTAGTATTCTTTACTATCTTAGCCTAGAGGTTGGGTTTCGTATATACTCTATACTTCTACTAATCCTTATTAAACCACGTATTTATATCTACTATCTATTGACTCAATACTAGCTCCTACTCCTCTATACCCTCGTTCTCGTCCTTATCCTTATCCTTATCCTCTTCCTTATCTATATCTATATCCGTATCCTCTTCCTTATCCGAGACTAGGTTAATCGTCTCAGCCGAGAGCTACTAGTATTTCTTCGTAGCCTTAGCTTGCTTAGGCTTAGCCTTAGCCTTAGACTTGGGCTTAGGCTTAGGCTTAGGCTTAGCTACTCTACCCGATTTAATAGCCTTCTTCTTCGCCTATTACTATAACTTCTTCTAGTTCTTATTAGTTACCGAGAAGATGAGGTCTCTAGGGAGTAGCTCGGGCGGGGGGGGCGGTCCTATACGCTTAGTAGTGACGTAGAGGCTCGCTATAGCTCCGTAGTTCGGTTCGCTATAGTGGCTCGTCGCCCTACTATACTAACTTCCCGGGTAGTGACGCCGGTAGGGGCTATAACCACGGTAGCGGTTCTTCTTCCTATCCTAGTAGAGGTTAGCCTACTAGGCCCGCGACTCCTAGCTATTCCTACCCGGGTAGAGATTAAGCTACTAGGCTCGGGCTTCGTTCGCGCCGGGCTAGGGCTAGGTCTAACTACCGCTTGAGAGCTAGGCTCGGGATGAGTATTAGTACCTTGGTCCCGGTAGTCGGGTAAGTAAATAGCTAGCCCTACGCCCCTTAGCTCTCTAGCTATTCACGGAAGAGTAGTACGTAGTCGCTTACTAAGGGGTTCTACTCTATTACTAGCTAGGCTAGTTAGCCTGAAGAGATCATGATACTTAGGGGCTAATATCTGGAGTATTAGGCTAAGGAAGGAAAGGAGAGTGTGAAGGGCATAGGATTAAGTAGTAGGATAGTAAGTATATTTATAATACTATCTTATAGCCTACCCTATACTATTCCGGGTTATTATTATACTATTAAAGCTATAGTACTATGATTTCTCGAGCGATTCCGTGGTTGAATATCATATAGTTTCCCTCCTAGTATTAGGTTAGTATAGTACTATTAAAGCTAAGGTATACTACTTTTTCCCGAGTAATTCCGTAGTCGAATCTCGCGCGATTCTCTTACTAGTATCCGTCTATATAAGTGGTATAGGGCGTAAGCTAGGGAGATTAGCTAGAGCTAGTGATAGATTTTTAAGGGAGTATCGTCGCTTAATATGTACTAGGTATACGTCGACTTGGTACACGTGAGGGCTATAGGGAATAGTACCTGAAGCGTAAGGTAACGGGTAAGGCCACTGTCCTTGTACACGTGAGGGCTATAGGGAATAGTACCTGAAGTGTGCTTAATACGTGAGGCCTCACTTGATTACTTGACGACGCCGCCCTTATAGCTAAACACCTGGATAGTAATATCCTTATACCCGCTAGGTACTCAAAGCTCTTTATAGGCTTCGGTAGAGGCTAGAGTAGGACCCTTCTATATATATACTCTATTCCTCCTCTTAGAACCAAATACTTAAGTAGGAATTATATGAGGAGATATAGATATCTAACTAGAAACCTAACTTACTACTAGTAATAGGTTCTAATTATTTGCGATACTACGTTCTAAGGACTAATTCGGTACCTTAGGTAACCGAGTTATAGCTATACCCTGCCTTTATCTAGCTAATCCTAATTCTATATTAGTATAGAAGTTATTTGTGACGACGACTATAGTGAGTAAAATCCTATAATATAGGAGTAATACGTATTCTAAAAGGTATCGAGGCCCTAGAGATAGTATAAGCTAGGTACCTCATATATATGACTTCGAGTTTATAGGCATCTCCCTCCGAATTCCGTTCTAGTTCACTAGTAGCTATATAATTGGATTACATCACGAAGCTTTACCTTAAGCTCTTTTCTAGCTAACTTCTATTAATAACAAAACTATAGTATTAGTCGGCGAGGACTATAGGTTAATACGCTCCTATAAGGTTAAGGCTAGAGTAGATAATTAGTTAACGAGGACTATAAGTTAATTTACTCTTATAAGGTTAAGATTAGTTACGTCTATCGATAAGGACTATAAGTTAATCTACTCTTAGACTTGTGTCTATTAACGAGGACCGTAAGTTAATCTACTCTTATAAGGTCAAGATTAGTTACGTCTATTTATCGACATAGACTATAAGTTAATCTGCTCTTATAAGGTCAAGAATATAACTTGTGTCTATCGATGAGGACTATAAGTTAATCCGCTCTTATAAGGTTAAGATTAGTTATATCTATTAACGAGGACTATAAGTCAATCTACTCTTATAAAGTTAAGATTAAAATAGATATATATTACGTCTATTAATGAGGACTACAAGTTAATCTACTCTTATAAAGCTAAGATTAGTTACGTCTATCTATTAATATAGACTATAAGTTAATCTACTCTTATAAAGTTAAGATTAAAATAGACATGTATTATATTAGTTAATATAGACTATAAGTTAATCCACTCTTATAAGGTTAAGATTAGAGTAGATAGTTAACGAGGACTATAAGTTAATCTACTCTTATAAAGATAAGATTAGTTACGTTTATCTATCGATATAGACTATAAGTTAATTCGCTCTTATAAAGTTAAGAATATGACTTATATCTATCGATAAGGACTATAAATTAATCTACTCTTATAAGGTTAAGATTAGAGTAGATATATATTATATCTATTAATGAGGACTATAAGTTAATCTACTCTTATAAAGTTAAGATTAGTTATATCTATTAATGAGGACTCTAAGTTAATCTACTCTTATAAAGACAAGATTAGAGTAGATATACCTTATTATTATATAGCTACTACTATTATTTAGTTACTATTATTAATATTACTTAAGCCCTATATTCTTACTATTACTTAGCTATTACTTAGGTCTAGTTATTACTATCCCTTTATACTCTACTATTACTCTATACTCTATTATTACTCTATACTCTATTATTACTCTAGGGTCTACTATTACTCTAGGGTCTACTATTACTCTAGGGTCTACTATTACTCTATACTCTACTATTACTCTATACTCTATTATTACTCTATACTCTACTATTACTCTATACTCTATTATTACTCTATACTCTATTATTACTCTATACTCTATTATTACTCTATACTCTACTATTACTCTATACTATACTAGAAAGTAATGTCCTAACTTGAGTTTAATAGGGGTATTAAATACTAGTAGTATCCTTATTTCTAAAGTCTAAACTATAATTAAAACTAATAGTAAATTCAAGTCTTGAGGTTAATTCAGTAAAAGGAATCTAAGTTAAGTCTTTATATACTACTATAACCTAAGACTTCCCCGCTTATACTCTAACTATCACGGGTCGGTAGTAATATACTTAATTAAATAGTTTCCCTAAATATAAGAAGAATAATCTAAGGAGAGAAACTGAGTCTAGGCTCTATATAATAATTTGTGTTCCGTATAGAGCTATTAGTAAGATAATATAGGTACCTAGGGCTCTTAGGTACCTAGTCTCTCTACGGGTCTTAACCCGTTATATTACCCCCCCCTCCCCCTCCCTTTCCCTAGAGAGGGACTCGTATATATCTAGTATAGTAACGTCTTAGAAGGCTAACTTAGGCTCCTAAGTAAGGTCTATATACCTTGTCTATTTTACTAAAACCTGATATTAGTAACCTCGACCTCGTCGTATAACTCTCTTTCCTAAGATTTTCTCTACTCTATATTCCTCACTTCTATTAACTAGCTCTAGCTCTAGCTAAGGGTTAGTCGTACGCTAGGATAATAGCGGGTCTATTACTACTAGATATAATAATTAGGAATAGAATACGTTACGGATTCCCGGTAGTGTATTAAGCCTATAGCTATAAGAGCTAATTACCTTAATTACTTTATACTTAGTATTCTTAGAGTTAAACTTCTTTAATAGCCGCTTCGTATAAACGTTCTCAAGGTTTAGTTAGACCTTATCCCCTACTTTAAAGCTAGGCGCTTACTATCTTATCCGGTTAGTTATATCCTCTTAAACCTATTATACTACTACTATAGACGCTTGAGCCTACTCACAAGTATCTCTTAGCTTCTATATAATAGCTTCACCCTACTAGATTAGGCTAATCCTCTCTCGTATAAGGACTTCGATATCGTCTAACTCTACTAGGTATATAGTAGTTATAGGTTAAGAAGAATAGGCTAATACTAGTACTAGTAGTATTGTAGTTATTAATTACTAGCTTAGCTAAAGGTATTAGAGACGCCTAATTCTCTTATATATAGTCGATATACATATATACGAATACTTCGATATTCTAGTTTATCTATTCTATAGACTTATTTATCTCTAGACTAAATACTATAGATAACTTTCATATAATCTTTAAGAGTTAGTAGACTCATACTTAAAGTACTCTAGTAAACTATAGTCTATAGTCTAAGATAATCGCTTTTAGAAGACTATAATATTAGTAGAAGACTCGTATAAAGGTCTTAGCTACTACCTCTATAGTAAGGCTCGAGTATAGTTCTAGGATAATACCTTTACTAAGCTTATCTATAATTACTAATAAGTCCGTATAACCCTAGTTTAATAGTAGCCTAGTAATAAAGTCTATAGAGATCTCACTCTAGACTCTCTCAGGGATAAGTAAAGGTTTTAAGAACCTATAGTAATAGTCCCTCTAAGCCTACTTCTTCTAATAACTATTATAGTTCTATACGAACTACTTAACCTCTCCGAGTATACCTAGCTAGAAGAACTATCTCATTATTAAGGTAACCGTCACTTCTCGGCCTAGGTATCTAGCTATTATAGAGTCGTAAGTCTCTTAGATAAGCCTTATATAGAGCGGTTCTAACTTAGGGACCTAACGATGTCCCTAGAATAAGAGTTACCCTTAGCTATCTAACTCATACTCTAAGATTAATACCTTAACCTAGAGCTCTAAGGGGAACACGTGCTTCCCTTCTTATATAGCTCTTACTATTACTCTATACGAAGTATCTATCCCTTCTATATTTCTCTAGAGGCTCTAGAGGCCTCCCTATATTACTACTACTACTAGTATAGCCTATACCCTTTATATAGCCTTCGGGGGAGCAAACATCTCTAGCTATAGTAACTAAATATATTAATACTTAAGCCTCTCGTCTAATAGGGATACTAGGAAGTCTTACTCTCTTCGCGAGAGTATATCCGCTCTCTTATTCATATAACCTAGTATATACTAGATTATAAAGTTATACTATGAAAGAGTAAGGGACTAACGTATCTAGTACTCTATAAACTTGCGGACTATTATAAAGTATTCTAAGCTCTTGTAATTTATATAGATCTAGAAGTCTTTTATATTTCTTAGCTCTATATCCTACTTATTAAGACACTATATAATTACTAGTATCTCCTTATTATAGATCTCGTAATTATATTTAATAGGAGAGTTCTTCTTTAAGAAGTAGTTATATAGTTAGAGTACCCTATTATCTCTATACTATATAAGAGTACCCCTAATACACTACCTAGATGAGTTAGTCTCGACGATTATCGTATAATTAGTGTTAAATAATACTAGTACTAGCGCTTCTATAAAGAGTCCTTTAAGCTATTTAAATACTTGATCTACCTTAGCTATCTATATAAATATAGTATCCTTCTTTACTAAGCTCATTATTAGCTATATAATATCTAAGAACCCTTAGATAAACTTCTAGTAGAAGTTTACGAAGCTAATAAAGCTCTATACTCTTTTTATAGACCTTAGGGCTTCCTAGCTAAGGATAGCCTTTACCTTCTTAGGATCTATTCATATACTTACCCTTACCTCAATTACAAACCTAAGGTACTTCGTGGACTAGACCTCAAACTCGTACTTATTAATATCTAACTATAGTCCTACTTCTTATAGCTAGCGTAGTACCTTCTATATATGCTCCCTATACTCGGCGAGGGTTCCCTTAGAGTATACTAAGATATTATTAACGTATATTAAATAGAACTCATCGAGGTAGTCTCTTAATATCTAGTTAATATACTTCTAGAAAGTACTCGGGGTATTAGTTAGCCCAAATAGTGTCACGAGCTACTTATAGAGTCTATACCTTATATAGAAAGCTATCTTCTACTCGTCTCCTTCTATAATCCGGATCTTATAGAAAACTATAATTATATTAAGCTTCGTAAACTACTTTACTTTACTAATCGTATAAAGCGTCTCATAGATTAAGGGTAATAGGTACTAGTCTTTCCTTAAGATCTAGTTCAGAGCCCGATAATCTATATAAAACTATAGACTATTACTTAGTTTCTATATAAAGAGAACTAGAGCTATTACTAGAGAGTTACTTACTCGAATAAACTACTTATTAAGTAAGCCTATTAAGGTCTTCCGAAGTACTATAAGCTCGTCTCGTGATATGTTATATAAGGGACCCTAAGGTACTATAGGTTCTTTCCTATTAACCTTCTCTAGCTCAATAGTATAGTTAGTCCCAGGACTATAAAGCGGTAGTAACTTCTCGGCTTCTAAGTAGTCGAATATACTTAGGAACTTAGAGTAGTACTCTAGGAGCTTTATACGAGGGTTAGTTTCTTTCCGGACTATAAGTACCTTCTTAATATTAGTTATACTTATAGAAAACACTTCTACTCACTACCCCTTATACTTCCTTTTCGTGTTTCGTATAAAGGCTATAGCTGAGATAAGTACTATATTCGCTCGAAAAGGGCTCTTCTTATTTTAGTTCTAGATATAGGTCCTTTAGCTCCTTATTATTAATAATAAATAATCTATACTTAAGAGTACCTAGTTCTTCTATATCTAAGCTAAGCTAAGTATTAAATCGTATAATATAAGCTTTAGAGTTATATAAAAGAATACCTTATTATCTATATAATTATCGATATTAGTTCAAATAGTAATAACCTCATTAATCCTTCTTATAACTTATTCTCTTATTCTAATAAGCTTACGAGGAGTAATTTTAATATACTAGAGGTTATGTTTCTAGGTAAAACGAGAATTAATTACTCTATATAATAAGTATCCTAAATTAATTAAGGTTTCTATAAAGGCTTCCTTATTTATTAGAGTTAATATCAAAAAGGGTAGCTTATTTATTAAAGGCTTAAACGTTTTCTAATCCTATACTATATCCTCCTTCTACTCTATATAGCGCTTTTTATATAGAGTTATTCTTTTCCTGAGTTATTACTCTTAGACGACTCCTTAATAACCCGAGTAGTTAATAAGGATACCTTCTAAGTTAACTCTTCTTCGTATAACTCCTTATAATCCTATATAATATACCTTACTTTTCTATACTTGAAGTAAGAGCGAGTTTCCTTCTTTAGCTTCTTCTTCTATTAGACTTAAGTCCCTTTTAGCTTCTCTTATTATACGGACGCCTCTTATATTATCCTTATAGGTTCCTATTCTATACTATTAGCTACTTAGGCGCTATATCTTAGCGGGGAAGCTAGTCTCTACTCCCTCCTCTCTCTCATATATATTACTTCTAAGTTCTAGCTTACTATATAGAGCTATAAGTAGTAGTTAGTATACGACGCTAGTATCGGGACTATAAGGAGGGTCCTTTGAATATTAATAGAAAGGCCACGTGATAGAAAGGCCTTCTTTATAGTATTATCCTAGGAGAGACCTCTCGCTTCGAGAAGCGTATATTTAAAGTATACTAAGTATCTTATAAAGGAGCTCATACCTTATTAGAGGGTATTAAGCTTCTATATAGCTCGTCCTACTAACTCTAGGTTATTATATATATTCTAGAGTTACTAGATAAGCTTATCTAGGGTATCTCTATCTAAAGTAGACTTCTTCTTAACTAGAGTAGAGACCTATAGTATCACCTAATTAAGGGTAGTACTACTAAGTCTACTATAAATATACTAGAATCTTATATTACTCTATTCGTCGCCTATATTAACTAAAAGCTTTACCTATACCTAAGCTAGCTATAGTTTGAATTCTAACCGCTTACCTTCATATACTAGAGGGTTAGGTAATCGCTTATATTACTAGTTCATTCGTAGTATACTAAGTAAGTTATTAGTAGTAAACTAGGCTCTATCTCTATAGTTCTAGTTCTTTGACTACTAACTATCCGGGCTCTATACTAGCTCTCTCTAGTCGTTGTCTATTCACTAGTCTACTGGATTCTATCCTAGTAAGGACAAGGCTATCTATTAAGCTATACTACGTATAAGCTCTCTCGTATAAAGCTCAATAGCTTCAAGTCGGTTCACGAGATACTCAGCTTACGCTAATATCTCTATTACTAGGGTCATTGATTCTAGGCTCACGGGGGAGCTTATCGTATATAGATAGGAGTCGTATAGTAAGGCTAAGTTAATAGCTCGTCTCAATAAGTAATAAGGAGAGATTATTCTAATATTATAGGTTAGTAGTGATATACTTAATTAAATAGTTTCCCTAAATATAAGAAGAATAATCTAAGGAGAGAAACTAAGTCTAGGCTCTATACGATAATTTGTGTTCTATATAGAGCTATTAGTAGGACAACGTAGGTACTTAGGGCTCTCAGGTACCTAGTCTCAACCCGTCACACTAACCTTAGGATTTAGGTCTCGTAAGCACTAAAGTAGACTATATATAAAGCTAGGTATAGGGAGTTAATTTAAATAAACGAAATATAATACAAAATATAGTAAGTAATATACTCCTATATCTATAGACTATAGATATGTGCTTTTTATTAAAATATTTTTATACGTTAGTTTATAATAAATATTTGAAGTTGGGAACCCCGTAGTTGATTTCGAGGTAGCTCGCTTAACGAATTTTGAACGTAAGGCTTAACCCTTTTCGGAATTTCGGACGGAAAACTAGGCGTTTTCGAGGCTAGCGTACGCTACCCCCTTCTGAAATAAGACGTACTAGAACATCAACCTCTAAAGGACTTACTTAATATAGACCTATAAGATCACAGAAAGGATATCTACTTCTACCTAGTCTACTCGAGGCTATAAGCCAAAATACAGCTCTTAGGAAGAGCGGCGTGAAGCTAGAAATACTAGGGATAGAGAGAAATACTATCAAAAGTAACTCGTAAGCCGAGCTATAGTATTCTAGAATATCTTCTAAGTAGCTCCTAGGCTAGTCCCAAACATATAACACCCTGTATAACTTAATGAATTTCCTCCCCCTAGTCCCTGTAACTTCTGGCCTCTAGTAGATTATAATAATGGATTTAATCCTCTATAAATAGACGACGAGTTTAAAGGACTACTTCTATTACCGAGTCTATCGCTTGGATTAGCCTCTATAAATATATTAGAGGTCGAATCTTGTGAATTATATATATAAGAGCTTGTTTAAGAGGACGCTGATTTTCCGGATATCGACGACCTTTTACCCAATATGGACTAATTAGAAGTCGAAAAACTTACTATCTAATTAACTAATTAACTTATCTAGTTTCAAGGCTACTATAGTAACTACTATGAGTATTTAGACAAAGAACATACTAACGAGCATGAAACTCACTATAGCCTTGTCACGGGCCAAGCCTTTGTGTAAAGAAGACTAGTAGTTCGATTAACTAAATAGAATTCTCTAAGGAGAAAAGAGAAGAGAAAGGAAAGCGAGGACGGGAACCGTGTTCCTTAAGGTATCTAAGCTCCCTAAGTAACACGTAGTTACTCTATTAACTAAAGGGGGCGTGTCATATAACTACGGATATGTCCGAGATCATGTGACCTGAGCGAGGCTTCTAACTAAGTATATTAATCGGGTCTTAACCTATTATATTACCCTCCTCCTTACCCGCGAATACTAGCCCCGTAAATATATAAGTAAAACTTCTTTCTATCTAATACTCTCTTCCTAAGCCTCTAAAGCTAATATCTCCTCTAGTATAGAGCGCGGCTCTTATATAAGGCGGGTATAGCCCTTCTATTTCATAAGTAATTTCCTTGAGACTCCCTAGCCTTATCTTATATACTTCTTATCAAGGATCTACTCGATTTTATACTCGTCTTCGTCTCCTACGAGCTATAGTTATAGCTACGAGTCGTCCTAGGACTAATATAATAGCGGGTCTATTATAGCTAGCTAGAGGAACTTACTATAGAATATATTATAGATTCCCAGAGGTGTATTAAGCCGAAAACTATAACTCCCTATAGCCTCTACTACTATATACTTAGTATACTTCGTATCGAGCTTCTTAGTTAGTCTATTTGTCCGTATATTCTAGAGGTTAAGCTATACCTTATCCCTAACCTTAAACTCTAGGGCTTAGTCTCTCTTCCGGTTCGTTACTTCTTCCTAAAGCTATTAGGCCATCACTATTATAGCTTATATATACTCTCGTATATTATAGAGCTTACGTATAATATTATCTATTATCTAGATAAGTAATACTCCTCTACTTTCCTCACTAACTTCGTCCTAGAGCTAGACTAGCTCTATATAGTATCCGTGAGATAAAAAGAAGAGGCTAACCCCCATAGAAGTAGTATCCCGGTTATTAATTACTAGTTCGGTATACGGTAAGAGGCTTACTTAGTTTACTTAGTCGTAATCTATAAAAGTATAGAGGAAGGTCTCGATCGTCTAATTCATTCTTTCTATAGACCCGTCTATCTCGGGGTAATATACTATAGATAGTCGTCGAGTAATCCCTAGTAGCTTATATACCCTTCCCTATAGTACTCCTATGAACTACTTCCCCTAGTTAGATACTATAGCCCTTAGGAGCCTATATTAATAATAGTAGGTCTTTATAAACTACTTCGCTATTATCTCTACTATAATATCCTTTATAGCCTTAAGTATTACTCCCTTTCCTAGGTAATCCGTAATAACTATTATATTAGTATACCCTTCGCTTAATAGGAGCTCTACTATAAAATTAATCGAGATCTCTTACTAGATCTAACTCGGGATAAGGAGGGGCTTTAGGAACCCCTAACGATAGTCCCTCTATACTTTATTTCTTCTATAAACGTCGTAGTTTTATATAAACTAATATACTTACCTCGATATATTTAGCTAAAAGAATTACTATATAAGGAGAATAGCTATAATATCTCGTCCTAGGTAACTATACTAAATCGAGTCGTATATCTACTAAATTAGTTCTATATAGAGCTCTTCTGAGTCTAGAACCTATTATTACCCCCGGAATAGTAGTTATCTAGACTAGGATAACGAGTACTCCCTTATTAATACTTTGATCTTTAAGCTAGATGAGAATACACGTTTCTCCTCTTATATTACTTTAACTATCGCCTAATATAGCTCGTCCCCCTCTTAGATATCTTACTATAGCTTCTTGAGCTTGTCTTAGGTACGATTTCCTACTCGTTACCCTATATACCCTTTACTAGGGTAGTCTTTTCCTAGACTTTAGCTTCTTGAGCCCGGCTCAGGAAAAGCTTCTTATCCCTCGAAGACTTGTCCCTTCCCTTAATACTCTTAGTCCTAATCTTCTAACCTAGGCTTAGAGATTAAGGTAAGCTTCTTCTTAATTCGTCGCCTTACTCGTACTAGTACTACGAGGATTATATCCTTAGGGAGATCGCTTAGGGTCTCTGGTTTTAGTAGTTATAATATCCTCGACTACTAATATTTGTCTTCTTCTCTAGTAAGTAAGTCCTATTCTTACCTAGAGAGTATATCTACTTATTTATTATCTTTCCCTAGAATATACGAGATCTTGAAATTATATTACGAGAGGATTAGGGATTACCTTATCTATTATTCTATAAGCTTCTGTATTATTATAAAGTACTCTAGGTTCTTGTAATCTATATAAACTTCAAATTAATATATACTCCTTAGTTCTATATCCTATTCTTCTAAGTAGTGAATAATCGCTAGTATCTCTTTATTATAGATCTCGTAGTTATATTCTATAAGGTTATTCTTCTTTGAAAAGAATATATAAGGTCGTAAGATACCCTCCTCGTTAACTTATATAAGGATACTACTTATACTCTACCTAGAGGAATCTATTTCGAGGATAGTCTCTTGGTTATAGTCGAATTATATAAGTATTAGGGCCGAAATAAATATCTTCTTAAGCTTCTAGAAAGTAGTCTCTACCTAGTCCGACTACGAGAATACCCGGTCCTTATATATGAGGTTAGAGAGTAGTTAAATAATCTCTAAGAATTCCTAAATAAAGCACTAATAGAAATTCGTAAACCCTAAGAAACTCCTCACACCCTTAACTAACTTAGGGGCCTCCTAACTTAGGATAGCTTCGACCTTCGCTAGGTCTATACTAATACCCTTCCTAGCTTCTATAATAAACCCTAAGTACTTTATTAACTTAACCTCAAATTCGCACTTATTAATATTAAGCTATAATCCTACCTCTTTTATTTACTAGAGGACCTTTTATATATATTTATAGTATTCCTTTCTTGACCCCGAGGAGTAGACTAGGATATCATCTATATATATAGAGTAGAACTCATCTAGGAAGTCTCTAAGGGCCTAGTTAATATACTTCTAGAAGGTACTCGGGGCGTTCACTAAGCTAAAAGGGGTCACTAGTTATTCGTAGAGTCCATACTATATATAGAAAGCTATCTTCTACTCCTCTCCTTTAGTAATATAGATCTTATAGAAGGCGGCTATAATATTAAGCTTTATAAACTATTTCGTTTTCCCGATATTCTAAAGGGTCTCATAGATTAATAGGAGTAAGTACTAGTCCTTCTTCGTGAGCTTATTTAGGCCTCAATAGTCTATATAAAACCGTAGCCCTCTACTAGGCTTTCGTACGAAAAGGATAAGGGCTATAGTAGGAGAGTAGCTTACTCGGATAAACCCTTTATCTAGTAGTTCTATAAACGTCTTTCGTAATACTAGGAGCTTGTCCCGGGATATATTATATAGTAGTCCTTATAGTACTATAGGCTCCTTCCCCTCGACTACCTCTAGCTCAATCTAGTAATTAACCCCTTAGTCCCGAAATAGTAGTAGCTTCTCTCTTTCCGCTAGGCTAAATATATCTAGGAAGTCCTTATACTATTCTAGAAGCTTTATATAAAGATCTGTCTTTACTTTCTAGGTTAGAGCTTTCTAGATATTAACTAAGCTAGCTAAGAAGACTTCTATATTCCTCTTCTTACTCTTCTTTACTAGGTGAGAGAATAAGGCTACTAAGACCTATATATAGTCTATTTTCCTTAACTTAGGGGTTAATACGTCATATACCCTATTCTATACTAGGGTCCCTAACGACGAGATAAATAGTTCTAATCTTGAGCTATAGATTTATATATCTTATAAACGTAACTACTATATACCTAAGATTATATCTGAATTAGTAATCCTAGGGACTATATAGAGGAAAGTATAGGATTCGTAATAACTATTAATATCTATACTTAATACTACTACTTCTTCGATTATTTCTAGTATTACCCTATTAAAAGCTTCTATCTACTTAGGGGTAATTAGTATATACTAGAGGTTATATTAACTAGTAAAGCGAGAATTAATTATTCTATATATTATATACCTAGTATTAATAAGAGTTCATACGAAATACTCTTTATTAACTATTACTAATATAAGAAAAGAGGGCCCTTTTATATCCTTCCGAAATTACTTCTAAGCTTTCTAATCTAACTCTACCTCTATATACTTCTAATAGCGACTTTTATTAGAAGCTAGTCTTTTCCCGAATTAAATAAGCTCGAGTTCCCTTTATTCTTATTCTAGCTCTCGTCTAAGGTATTATTATCTCTCGCCTAAGTTATCTTTACTTTCTTTAAGGCTACCCTTAATACCTTCGTATTCTTTATCTTTAGTTATTCTTCCTCTTTCCCTTTCCTCTACTTACTAGCTCTAGGGGAGGTACTCGAATATAGCCTTACTCTATAGTCACGTATGAAATAGTTGTCTTAACTATACTATAAGTAGAGTCTCTCCTTCTTTCGTCGATTAATCTCGTTATAGGAGGCCTAATTAGGGGTATTCCTCGGCTATTATTACGAGTTACCTGGTATAGGTTCTTATTCTATTAGCTAAGTAGGTGAAGTTATATTAGAGGGAGGGCTTTTAGGTCTCTTATTTAGCTAGTTCGGATAGCGGGCCTTTATACTCTTAACTTCGACGAGTTAGTCGTTAATTATTCATAACTAAGAGTAATACTCCTCGTATAACTCTTCTTCCTTCGTTCTAACTATTCCTTCTATAAGCTCTATTAAGATAATAGCCTTAAGATACCCTTTCTTAATCTCGTCTTACTAGCCTTATCCCTCCGCTTCTAGGATTAAGTAATTAAAGTCGCTTAAGAACTCGCCTAAGGGGGTTAACTTCTACTAGACCCGGTTTAATTCTCCTAAAGCCTTCTACTACTTCCTTAGATCCCGGAAAGCTAAGTCTATTTACTTAAATAGCCCTTTAACTATAAACCCTCTTTCCTTCTATATATATCCTAACTAGGGGTATATCCTACTCACTACTTCTCCGGATAAGCGTCTAAATCCGTACTAGACTTTCTCCCTTTCTCTACTAATCACTTTACTATTAATTTCTAGCTTCGCCCTTAAGAGTCCCTTAAACTAGGGGTAATAAGCTAAGTTATCCCCGTTGAACTTATTAGGGTTTAGGAGGTAGGCCTTTAGTCGTTTTATAATAGGGGGCTAAGGATATATATAGAGTTAAGGTATATAGACTAGAGGGGGTATCTATATTTAGGAAGAGTTCGGGGTCGTCGTGTATTCGTTAATCGAATCGATTTGTGCGGCTAGGTTCACTATTAAGTTTACTTATTATACCGCTAGCTCTAATAACTATTAGGACTATACTACGAAGGCTTCTCGTAGCTACTAAGGCGCTTCGTCTACTATCTCGGCTTCATATAGCTATCTGTTTATCTAACTAACTACTAGGAGTTCTACTCCTATATCTTCGTGTAATAGAGGGGTCTAATAGGTTTCTCTTCTTAAGCCTAGCTTAGGAAGAACTCATGACCTCTAATATCGACTAGAATACTAGTGCTCTAGCTTTTACGTATAGTTTCGGGTACTCCCTACTACTAGCTTTCGTACGCTCTAAAGTCTTACTAATACGTCAGCTTTACGGGTGGTTTCGACTAAGGTCTACTTCTAGCTTCGTCCGCTCCGAGCTTCATTATCGGCTACGTGTAGGTTCAGGCTCTCCTTACTTCTAGCTTCGTACGTATATAATCTCTAGTTAGTAAAGATGAGAGAGAGAGAATTCTAATATTATAGGCTAGGCCTTTATATAAAGAAGACGAGTAGTTCGATTAACTAAATAGAATTCTCTAAGGAGAAAAGAGAAGAGAAAAGAAAGCGAGGATAGGAACCGTGTTCCTTAAGGCGTCCGAGCTCCCTGAGTGACGCGTGGTTACTCTATTAACTAAAGGGGGCGTGTTATATGACTATGGACATGTCCGAGATCATGTGACCTGAGCGAGGCTTCTAGCCAAGTATATTAATCGGGTCTCGACTCGTTACAGGCCTATAGACTTTTCTTACTGAGTCTAGGGACGAAGTATTATCTAGCTGGCTCGATATACTAGGTTCAAACCAAATTACACCCTACGATAATAACCTAGCTAGTTCAATGTTAGCCGTACAAGAGCGCTAGGTGTTTAGTGGAATCTATCTAGACGATCCTAACCAGGTACCTATATATATTTGTCTCTAGGAAGAGGACACACCGTGTTAAATAGCCGAAGTAACGTTTGATGTCGATAGTATTACTAGGTTCTATTCTAGTCTAGGAATTGGAAAGGGTAGTATCCGGTGGAATTTTATGTAAATGCCGGTTTCTGACCTCTAATCCGGTTTACATTTAGCTCGCCGGCGAGTCTAGTTCTTCGACAGCTATAGGCATTTCTATTCCATCTAGAGACTAGTCTATAAGATCCCGCATTACATATTAGGCCGGCTAATTAGCTTTAAAGATATCTCACTCTACCTCCTCTTTCCTTGTCTCTACTAGGAAGGTTAGTAGTATAGCCGCTTACTCGATAATGACTTCTAAACGTGGATAGATTAGGTTCTCCTCCCGGCTATATACTATTATTATAATAGCGCCTAACTTCAATATTACCCTTTGAGCTATTACTATAGAAAGTATAACTCGACTACTCGTGGAGTTAAAGGTTAGTCCCGGAAGGTAGATGCCCTACCTTATAAGTAGCTTATTATGTATTTCGTCCTACTAGACTAATTATATACGGTTTGGGAGACGATTCAAGAGACTATCGAGTAGCCTAGTCTATAGTAATTCAAAGATATAACTATCCTTCTCTATATAAAGAATCTGAAAACGCTAACTAAAGGCTCTACCTAGGGAGGTATGATGACCTATTTATAGAAGTACTAGGGAGAGGTAGTTAATGAGGCCCATATATCCGCTGACTTTTACTTTAATATTAGTAAGGAAACCTATCTAAGATAGACCTACCTCTCGACCGAAGATGTGGGCAATTCATTGCCTATAGAGATACTCCTCTAGAAGAAGTACTATTTAGAGAGTTACTATAACTAGTGTTAGAATAGCGAGAAGTCAGATCTATACTAGTAGATACTATACCTAATAGCGATGCTTAGAGACACTATATCTATAGGAGTTAAACCATGTGCAAATTCGTAGCTTCGTACCGGGGGTCTTTTATATAGCCAGTTTTATAGTAGTGTGAAAGAGGTATTTATAGCTAGGAACTAATACCCTTTTACTAACGCTGCCATCGAAACACTCGCCTTAGATCTATAGTTACGGAAGACCTGGTAGCATATTAGGGCTGGCCTTAGTTATAATCCTATTACACTTATTAAGGCTTACCTCTATACCAAAGCTCGGTACTATTATAGGATCCAAGGGTCGATGCAGAAATCGTTTAGTATCCGAGAGGAATATCGGATCTCAGTAGCCCTATTTGATACTATCAATCACCGGTTTGAGGCGCTAAACCTGTACTAGTAGAGACTTGCTTCTCCTGGCGATGAGTAGCTGTATGTGACACATCCGACCACAACGGTATTATCTTGGTATCGATAGAATATTAATAAGTTCTGTGTGGGGTTTGAGATGGTCTATAGCCTTAGTCAGACCAACTAGGTTACGTGGGAGCATACACGGATCATGCTAATATTTCTTCGGTGTCTTCGATTTTCCTATAGGCACGGGCAGCTACGAGAATCGGCTAGCTGTTGGCGGGACGTACGATATACTACTAGTAGCAATGCCCCTGATAGCCTTCGCCGGACGGAAGGCCTCGTATTGAACTGAGAATCGATTTATATGGTAGAAATCGATATATTGAGGGTTGATAATCTATAGATATACTAATTACAGGAGTGTACTACTATAAAAACTAAGGGAATGACTTCCATAGCTATATTCCTGATTCCTAGCGCACTATGTGATTTACCCTGTATCTTGGTAGTAATACGATTATTATCAAGATACCTAAACATAGGTTTAATAAACGTAATCGAATAGAAATACTAATCGAGCGATTAGTGTGTCTATACGTAAGCATGTTCTAATAATAGAACGAACTAACTAGTAGTTAAAGCTGGAGTAGAAGGAATAGATAGCCTAAAGTAGCTAGCTGTTTCAACACGCCTCCTCCTTATAGTCGAGGTTTAATGTCAGTGAGGCTAATAATACTAAGCTTTAAACGTAGTAGTTCAAAAGCAGGTCTAGCTAGGGGCTTGGTAAGAATATCGGCTATTATTTCTATAGTAGGAATATACTTGAGCTCAATATCCTTAGTATTGATGTGATCTCTAATAAAATAGTATCTGATATCGATATACTTGGTTTTCTGAGAAAATCGTGCGTTCGTAGCTAGATCGAGAGCTCCCTAAGCGTCTGTTTTCAGGTCAATTATTCCTATAGGGATTGATATTTCCTCAAACAATTACTTAAGCTATAGGGCTTCTTTGACTACTAGAGTGAGGGCGATATACTCCGCTTCAATAGTAGTAGTTACTACTATTTTTTGCTTCGTACTAGCCTAGCTAATAGCTCTACCGAAGAGGGTAAAAACTATACCGGAAGTCGATTTACGATCCTATAAATCGCCTCTATAGTCAGCATCTGAGTACCCGATAAGTCCTTATTCAGAAGTAGCGTCATATAGAATACCTATATCAAGGGATCCCTTGATATATCACATAATACGCTTCTGTACAGTGCTATAGGAGGCTTTAGGGCACGAATTAAACCACCCTAGGTACCTAGCCGTATAGCAAAAATCAGGCCTAGTCGCTAGGGATAGCTACATAAGTGATCCCGTGCGACTCTAATATTCAGTAATATCGATATCCTCCCCTTTAGGTAGCGACGTATACGCTATTAGTGTGGATATAGGAGTTGAGCCTCTTATATTATACCTCTGAAGTAGATCTATAAGATACCGATCTTGGTATAAAAACACCGAACCGTCCTGAAATCGTACGATTTCTATCCCTAGGAGTGTCTTGATTTCTCCTAGATTAGTTATATCGAATTTCTGACGGAGTTCGTCCTTAATTCGGTCGATTTCAGCCATATTTTTACCGATAATAATCATATCGTCAACATAAATAGCGATTAAAAGTAGTAGCTGATTAGGTTCGTACACATGGAATATATATAAAGCTAGATCACAGAGTGATCTCTGGAAGCTAATAGTAACGAAGAAGCTATTAATGACTTGATTCTAGACCCTGGGAGCTTGTTTTAGACCGTAAATACTCTTCTATAGAAGACAAATAAGGTTAATTCCTTCGATAAAACCAGGGGGTTATTCTATATAGTACTCCTCTTCCAGATCACTATACAGGAAAGCTGTTTAGACGTCTATTTGGTAGATATAAAGCCCATATTTAGCCGCTAGGGCTAATAGGATGCGAATAGTAGAAAGCCTTACTACTAGAGCGAAGGTCTCAAAGTAGTCTATACTATATAATTGAGTATATCCCTGAGCTACAAGCCTTGATTTATAGCACCCATTAGACTTGATTTTGAATACCTAGCGACATCCAATAGTCTTTTGCTATTTATGCACTACTAGGTCCCACGTATGATTACGTAAATAGGATCGTAGCTCCTTCCTAATAGAAGGTCTCTATAGATGAGCGTCTAGGCTAGTGAGAGCTTCTTTAATTAACGATGGAATCTTAGAAGCTTTAGTATTCTAGTTAATAGTAATCAAAGCACGGTAATCGAGGTTCCTGTCTATAATCCTAGTTAATTTATCACGAAGTAGGATCAATTTACCCCTCGCTTGAACTATACTAGGTAGTATAGGTACTCTCTGAGTAGTAGAGCTTAATTCTGAACTACTAAGTAGTTGAGGTTCTAGCTATTTAGGAGGCTCGCTTATAGTGGAAATGCCCTTAATTCGGTCATGTGACCCGCTTTGAGTAGTATTCCCCTCCGAATCAGAGTGATTTTCTGGATTATCTTCTAATAGAATATCAAGCGGTTGATTTCTAGTATCGATAATAATAGTATCTCTATAATTTGAGCTGAATTCGTCCGTATTACTACTAGAAGTATCGTCATAATTATCAGCGGTACTAACAAGTCTTCTATAAAGCTAGGAGGCTTAGTTCAGGAGACACACTCCCTTAATATATTCTTTAATAGTATAATAGTTAGAAACGACGAACGAATGCTTATGGGGGTTCTAGATGCGATATCTAGAACTACTATAGCTAGTGAAAATGCCCCTAAAGGCTTTAGCCATATACTTATACCATAAAGCTGTCTCTTTAAGTATATAAATATATACTAAAGAACCGAATACCCATAGGTTAGAAACGTCTGGTTTGACTCTATAGAAGGCTTCATATAGAGTCATACCGATTTTAGGGAGGTAGTATCGATTATAGGCGTAAATCCCATATATAGCTACTTCCTCCCAGAAATCGTATAGTAAGCCCGATTATTCTAGCTCCGTATACTCTAATTCGATAATTGTATATATACTGTGTTTAGAAACACTATTCTATTTAGGCATATAGGTAGTTATTAGTTCTAATCGAATACCCTTTACTTTGTACTAGTTCTTAACTTAGCCTAATATAAATTCAGGAGTATTATTAAGGTATAGGCGTTTAACCTTATTTCTAGTCTACGTCTCTGTGAAGGTAACTTGATACTAGAGGTCCGTAAAATAGCCTTTTCGATTCGATAGATACGCCACTATACGATATTTGGTACCCTTATAAGTAGTTAATAGTATATGAGTGTTTTTATTAAGGGATAGAACCCTTAATAGCCCCTATAAATCGATAGTGAGATATTCCCCTAGAAGTAGTTTTTCAGGGTATAAATCAGTCATACTAGCTCTTGTGATCTTACTCATATCATATAGATCATAGTCGAATATATTCTGATTTTTGAACTATAAACCATAGACGTGGTTTACTAATTCCAGGATATACTTCGTATTCAAGTATCCATAGTACTAGTACTATACCTCTAGGGAGGCTAAAGCCTCTATTTTCGACGCTTTAAGAGCATATCCTGAACTGAACTAATCGAGCTAATATAGCCCTATGGATGGGCTAAAGGTACTAGTTATAATAGTAGTACCTTCATCGATAATTCGGATATTCCCCTAGGAAAATATCACGTCGCCTCCTATATAGGTGATTTTCGGAATCGATAATAAGGAGGTGTTCCTGAACTAAGGGCTATAAAGCACGTTAGTGAGCTGTATTTTCAGCTCTAGCTTAGTAGCTAAAAGGATAGTTCCCTTTCCTTTAATCAGAATCGTTGATTCGTCACTAAGGGTAATTAGAAATAGATTAATCTCTTCGTATATAAGAAAGGAGCTTTTACTACCAGTAAAATGATCCGTAGTACCCGAATCGATATACTAGATATTCGCAAAATCGTCGGGTGATTAGTTACTGAGTAGTATACTAAATATCGTTTTTCTGGTAGTATACGCCTTAGGGTATATAGTCTCCTTTGAACTAGAGGACGACACCTCCTAATTAGTAGAAAAAGCGTCTTTTCCCTTAGAATTAAAGAACTTCTGAGCTTATTTATAGCTTATATAGTCCTTGATATTATACCCCTTATATTCGTAGTAAGAGTAATAGGCGTTCGGATCCTTAGGGAGCTTCGGTTTTTTGTCCTTGTTTTTTAACTATTTCCTACCTAATTAATTCGACTAAGCTAATAGCGCTTTTGACATAGAATTAGAGGTATTAGAACTATTAGTTCTAAGCTTCTCCTCCTTAATAATAGCCTCTACTCTATGTAATTCTATTTTCAGTCTAGGGAGATCGTCTCTCATAGAACCGATATATGGCTTGAAATTCGAGAATTCCTTATTAGGAAGCCCCCAGAGCAGGATTCCTGATATAGTGACGTCTATAATAAGGCCTCCTGCCCCCTTAATATCTGATACCTTATGACTAACGCGGTTGATAAAGTCCTCTATCCCTTTATTAGAATCGTAAGTGAGTATCTCTAATTCCTAAAGGCTAAGTGACTATTTCTGAGCTTTTAGCTAGTTCGCTCTAGCTTTAATATATGCCCAAATCTGGTGTGGAAGGTTGAATTCGTCGAGTTCTAGCCAGAAATCGGCGGTAACAAAGAAGCTTAGTACCGCACGAGCGAGTGATATTTGACGACTAATCGTTTTATCGTCCTTTAGAGCTAATTCAATAATCGTAGGGGCTTGATCTAGATCGATATATTACTATAGATCGTCAAAAATAAGGATATTCCTGGTATAGATTATCCAGGAGACGATATTAGTCTCTGTGAGTAGTAGGATCTTCGACCCTTTATAGGTGACATATTCCGGTTTTTTAGTATCCGGTATAGCGGATTCCGTAGAGAATTTACGACCGAAAATAGCTGTGTTTTCGGCGAATTCGTCTGATACGAAGCTAAAGGGACAGGTACGATTCAATAAAAATCGCGATTTTGATGATATCGGAAATAGTAAAGTAAATAAATGAGGTCACGTGATCTGAAAATCGCGTAAAAGCACTTAGTATACTGACCGGGCTCAGAACCTATTGAACTAAGAATCGATTTATATAGTAGAAATTGATATATTGAGGGTTAATAATCTATAGATATACT
Organism: Hyaloscypha sp. PMI_1271; assembly: GCA_021399465.1. Lineage (NCBI taxonomy): Eukaryota > Fungi > Ascomycota > Leotiomycetes > Helotiales > Hyaloscyphaceae > Hyaloscypha > Hyaloscypha sp. PMI_1271. The sequence continues at coordinate 12,459 of JAJTUS010000228.1, read as the reverse complement.
AATTATAGGAGTATACTACTATAAAAACTAAGGGAATGACTTCTATAGCTATATTCCTGATTCCTAGCGCACTATGTGATTTACCCCGTATCTTAGTAGTGATACGATTACTATCAAGATACCTAAACATAGGTTTAATAAACGTAATCGAATAGAAATACTAATCGAGCGATTAGTGTATCTATACGTAAGCATGTTCCAATAATAGAACGAACTGACTAGTAGTTGAAGCTAGAGTGGAAGGAATAGATAGCCTAAAGTAGCTAGCTGTTTCAATACCTCGGATTTGAGGTGACCATGTCCCAGTACAGCTATCTATGGTTTCTAGAGAAGGTTAACTAGGAAACTATGACTTTTCGCACCCTATATAGATAGTATATACTCTTCAATAACCTATCCATATAGCAAGTATACCACATACGGTATAGCCAGATCCGTGATGTTCGGGAGGACTTTATTCGGGTGAACAAGATCTAGTAGTTAATGTAGTAATTTGAAGGAATCCCTGAATACTAAGAGTTTCTCGAGGATACCCTCTAGTAGATCTGCCTCTATGCGTTCCGAAAGGACGTCTTCTAACACATTAAACACTTCGTAAAGAAAGGGTATATTGAAGAAGCGCTTGCTAGGAAGGTGCCGTTGTATTAGCCTAGTGTGAATCGTATTCTACGGCCTCGACATAGCCCTACTCATCTTATTAAGGGAAAGCGGCTCGGAGTACAGAGCATCGACGTGCTTTTCGTATGGCTCTGGGAATAGAAAGGCGACTAGTTCCAACGCAAGCATTAGAGTGAGAAGCCGTACCGTCTCTTGTTCTAGCGTAGCTTCGAGACGATCACACTTATACGGGGGAAGAATCAGGTACGGGAATAGAAACAGAAGTTGAAAAGCTCGTTCGTAAGGAGTCACTAGCTGTTACCCTATCCGCAAGGGGATCAGTTTATGAAGCACCAGGGTGGGCAGGTTTGCTAGTAGTCAAGCTACTATACTAGCGTGCATGCATATCATCAACAGCAAGAAGAGCAGCATGCCTTACCACAGCCATTCCCTATGTCTCACATATACCGCTATCTAGTCGAAGGGTAGAGATTATCCCCAGACGCCACGCTATATATACTATACGAGATCCAACCTAAGCATGACCTTACTAACTTATCCGAAAGTAAGGTATATGAGCAGGTTACACAGCTCGCTACCGAGAGATAGCTTATTCAAGGGCTTAGTGACAATGCGGTACTCAATACCGTTACAGTAGACTTAGAGATGTATTATATCAACGTTGAGCACCAAAATCAACTACATCCGTTGGATAAGGTAGACTAGGTTCGGAGGGAGCTCGATAAAGAGAGAGAAAAGCACTAATCCCTGATATATCGGCGGAGGCGAGTTCAGCTCTCGCCTAACAACGGGGAGGATTCTCCTAGTAATGTGACATCGGACGAGGAGCGGCTAGATCTCTATACGTAGCGGTAAAAGAAAGTGGTCTACGATAAGGCGGAAGAGCTGAAACGATTACTTATAGAGGAGGCCGAAGCTGAGAGGCGGCGGGAATAGCTGTTACAAGAAGAATAGCAGGAATAACAATAGTTAGTAGATATAGAGGCTCGTCGATAGTATACGCTCTTGGTTTAACGGCGGAGGTTACTAATGAAGTAACAACTCGAAGTAACTATAGCTCGCTACTATACTCGGGGCTTCCATGTCTCGGCGGGATCTAGCTCTGGGAGTCGCCAAAGGTTAAGGATAGAGGGGCGTAGAGACCTCCCAAGTCGGGCTAAGGGTTATATAAGGGAGCACAATACTAGAGATAAGGCACGAGAAGGTTTTAGTAAGGGTAAAGGGAGTCGAGTAGTATTGGGAGAACTTGATATTCGAGTATTTTTGGGTAGGAAGAGCGGTGATGTGGGGTGAGCAGGCATGATATAATCAAGCTTGAGTCCGGGGTCTAGAAACTGGATTTGCTACAAGAATACTATCTACTATGCTAGACAAGGACTTATATAAACCTAAGGTATACTAAGCATGTGCCATGATTTAAGTAGGAGGTATAAGGGGAGCGGCTAATATTTCATAACCACGTGGTAAATGGTTTCTTTAGCTTCGGGAAATATTTATACTCTTTATTATACAGATTTCTATAGTTAATCATATGAGGGAATTCACAACGAGGAGTTAATAGATTACACCTAGTCTAATTAGTTCGGTTATGTCGCACAGAAGTTCGGTATAATAGCTACGGCATATATATATTCTATATATACCCACTATGACCTTTTCATTAGAAGTTCTTCTTAGTCTTACTTTATTATACTTCGTTCCAAGATCTATTTGAAAATCAACTATAGCTATAGCCCACCCCACTCCATCTCACTCAATAGAGGCTACTAGCGCCTCTCATTGCTTTATTGATCTCCCAGCCGAGCTATTACGTATGATTATAGACTATGTCACCGAAGGGTCCCGGATAGCTTTACTTCCTACTACCCAACTCCCCGCTATTACCCAAGTTTCGTAACTATTCCGGGATCTTTACCTCTAATATGAGAGCGAGAACGACTTTGGTATCGGGGCCCGTACTATACTTATAGGCGGTAAGCGGTATTACGGCGTCTCTAGGAAACATCATTTTCGGCCCCTAATCAGAGAGACCCTGAGCTTTCCCGACCTAAAGACTATGGCCGAGTACTTCGCTACTACTAACTCGGGATATCAAGACCGCCTGGCCCACGTCAAGTTCATCCGGATCGTTTATTGGGATAAGGCCAAGAGTAAGTAGGGCTATATACTTGAGTATACGTACGAGGCATTTGAGCACCTATACGCCAGCCTCCCTCGTATGCCTCTCCTCCAACGCCTGTAGGTAGTGGTAGTTAAGTTTCCTAACGGAATATCGGTTGAAACCCTGGTATGTAGAGCCTACTCAAAGTACGGGGGCTATAACCGACATTCTGTTGGGAAACTCAACTACCACCACCTATAGGCATTAGAGGAGAGGCATACGAGGGAGCCTATTATAAAGGACAACCGCCTATATACATACTCGGGCACCTGATACCTATTTCTAGTAATTTCCCGCTACCCAGGCACTATATACTAACTAAATTAAGTGCCTTTATATAGTAATTTCTATAAGCTACCCGCTTCGGGCCGCCCCCTACCTATATAGTGTAAAGGTACTCCTGATCGACGTTTCTCCTCTTTAAGTTAGCTGCCCACAACCCGTAGAAATTTCTTATTCAAAGTAGTTCATACAGGCGTTTTTATTAGAAGAAATTAAGTAGGAGGCTTAAGGCGTGTCTCTCGTCCATCGCGACGCGTCGCGTTAGGCTTCTAGCCCCCTTACATCTTTGGGATAACCCTTAGTATCTAGATATTGTGGTTTTCTTTTAATTTCAAACTTTTCACTAGTATATCATTTAAGTGAGTCAATTATACCTCGAATTATGTAGACTATAGACTAACTACGGAAGCTACTACTAAAGACGCAGAGCGGACAAGTGCCTCAGTAGTAGCTACTGTTAATTATTCGAAGAAGACAGATATTTCAGTAGTATATTAGTTGTTTAATGTTTAAAATAGTTATACGAGAATAGATTATAGTTAATAAAGCCTTCGAGTAGTAGATATCACAGAGCGTCCTTAGCGTATTACGAGCCCTATTAAGTCGAAGCATTCATCGAGCCTTTCTATCATAGTAGCCGACATTAGAATTCGTTGTAGCTTGTAATCTAATTATTTACCTACCCGAGTATAGTATATTATTCTATAAATCTTATCAGAACATAATTCTAACTCAAGAGTTACCGCGGCACCTTTAAGACTAGTATAGCCAAAAGAAAAACATCCGAGGTCTTATTATTCGAGAGATATAAAGCTTACTAGTTACTCAAACACTAAAAGAGCTCTTACCTCTACTAGATAACCAAGTACTATTGTCATTTTTGCTACCCCCTGTCCCTAGCTACTCATACCCACGGTGTGTACTCTATAAGGCGACAAACTTCAAGAACGTTTGAGCTCACTTAAATACCGAGTATAAAATCTTCAATGATCCAAGTATCACTACTACAAACACGTCCTATTTTATACAGAGATAGATATAGTTACTACGGGGGAAGTAGTAGAAAGTGAAAGTAGATACTATCCCTATCAAATGTCGTAGTTTTCCGGACTACGATAGTACCCATGTATTCGAGAATACCACCGAATCGAGCCCGACTAATAAGGAGCTCGCTATGATAAAAATGGAAGTAGAAGAGGAGTAGCGGCTTAGTGATAAAGAGGCAGGATCTATAGAGTAGACCCTAGAGCTTGAGTACGACGAGAATACCGAGTGGCTACGTATAAGCGAGTAGCTACACTAGTTTCAGAACCGTCTATTACACATTATCATTACTATATCGGCGACACCCTCTATCCAGGATATCCCTTTCATTTTAGGAACCTGGGCTAGGGAGGAGCTTATTAGCCTAGTAGTTCAAGAGGCAGTCATACGGAGACTAGTAGGTGTTATAGACCACGTCTTATAGTAGTATGAGTAGACATTAAGATCTATACCACGATCTTTGAGATATTAGATAAAGAGTTCGACGATAAACGTGTTTCCTCGTCCTTTTGAGGAGCTCTAGCGCTAGAGAAGCCGCTAGAAGTATTTTCGAACTTATCGACGATTTGTTTACTACGTTTTCCGTGTACTTCTAGTAATACGGGCCTATGGCCTTATTCTATACGAGGTCTTTAGTTTGTAGCTATTAAGGGAATAGATATCTATGATAGACTTCGTGTATGATTCCGTAGAGGGGCTTGATTCTTAAGACGAGCCTACTTTTATAGCTTTGACCGAAAACATGTTCTAGCTACTTGCTATGTTTTGGACAAATATATCTAAGAATAGAAATATAGATACCTGTGCCTTAGTTCACTTTACCGGAGTCCTTGGAATCTATTCGACCGAACTAGCTTATCGGACAACGTATGTATTCACGCTACTCCTCTCTAGTCTAATATAGATTAGACAACTCTTACTTTTAGAATACACGCTACCTTTATAGCCGTACTCACACCTCAGAATTCTATGGCTAGCACGTGCTTAGTATCCCGATCAGGTATCAAGGCTTGTTGGTTATATCTATCCAAAGTATATACGTAGAGGTTATTTTTCCCCTTTAGGGTATATGTGTGAAAGAATACATCACGCGTGGACTATTACTAGTCGAGAGGGGCTACGGACAAATATTTCTTGGTTATCTGACTTATAAGTCTTATTAATTACGGACCAGAAAATCTCTATATCAAACCTTCGCTAAGTCGCCTATCTTATAGTTACTCGTACTAAATAGAGAGCTCGTAACTTAATACTCGGACTATAGCCTAATATCGACCTATTAACGATCAGAGATAGTCTTGTGATATATTAGCCTGGTTATTTATTCCTAAGCGAGCTAGACAACTAGTTACAGATGAGCTTTAAGATCCTGAGTCGTCGGGCCTTCTCTAAAGATAGCGGTTTCTCTCTTAAGGGCCTAGGGCGAAGACGAGCCTTGTAGTACCTAAAGGATCGAGACGATTTGGTCAAGTATATGTTCGGTGTAATTTATATCCCAAGCGGTATACCTACTCGTGGCGAAGAGCTACGAATAATCCGATGGGCGGATACGGTTACCTTACCTCGAAACATCTTTTTTCGCTAAGGGAGATTAATATTAGTGTTCTCCTATAATAAGGCTACTATTATCTCAAATAAGTCATTCTATATTATATGCTTTCCTTATCCGATTATAAGCCGAGTCATATTTAATTATTTGATATTCATTCGACCCTTTAGTGATTTCTTAGCTCGGTAGCTGTAACTCACTCTTATATCTACGATGAATCCGCACCTCTTCACTTTACACGACACAAAGACTAGATACTTTAGTAGTAATGCTTGTTTGAGGAGTCTTTAGCTAAGCACCTAAGGCTACGGATTTCAACCAATAATTAAATTATACTAACAAGTAGCTATTAGTGTTATGAAGAAGTATATCCCTATAATCATTGCATCTTTTGACCCAAATATACTCACTAAGTATACTATGTTTCTGAAGACGCTAGCTTACTAGACTAGTCACACGATTCAAACACATAGCCGGTCCTATACATTAGATAACAACTACCCTACAAAGCTTTAAGCTAATCTAATTGATTACTACTATCAGAGTAGTTTGTTGTAGCATCAGTTTTTGCTTCTTAGGGAGGGAGATCTATTACTTTGTTAGACAAGTACTAAGGACCCGGATATTTGGTCTTCCTAGGTAGTAGGGTACTCACCTGATCTACCTCTAAGCGTATAAGACGACGAATTAGAGAGTATTGAGATTGAAATTAAAGAATAGACCTAGATCGAGATTTATACTACAAATAATATAGGGGACACGTAAGAAAAGCAATCGCCTAAGAGGACATAGTATATATATAAAGCGACAAGGAAGCGACTATAGGCAGAAATCTCTGAAGATATAATTAGAGAGTCAGAAGATGACTTTACTCTTATTCGAAGATAAGTAATACCGAGGAATAGAAAGCGAAAACTTATAGATAATAGAGGAGAAGTTATTCTTAAGAAATTAATAGAGATATAAGAAGAGCTAAGTAGGATGATTTCTACTTATTAAAAGGGGACAGAAAATTTGTAATAAAGTAGTAAAGAGGTTTTAATATACTCTAATACTGTCTAGAGTTTTGTGTAATAGCGACCGCACTTTAGTAGTCGTAATATTAGATGTATTACTCATATAAGTAGGTTACTGGACCAGAAAGACAAGCAACTACAACACGTGAACGAAATTGTTAGCTTGATGATTAAGAGTACTATTGATCAGCTTAGTAGCTTATACGACGACACTCCGTATTAGCTACGAATAGTAAACTCGACTGAGAAGGTTGAGAACCGACCTATGGTACGGTTATAGAACGAGGATAGCTTGGATCGTTATATTACTTATCTTCGGCGTTTTGCTTACTATTTGTTACGAGTATACGTAGTATAGAGGGAGAGAGAGAGCCGTGAACGTAATAGAAGGGAGAGCGGGGATGAAGGGTTAATAGACGATAATAGAGGGATTATTGTAAACGAAGTTGAGTAGAGTGAAGAGGGGGATAAGAATTAGTAGGCTAGCGATAATAGAGAGCTTAATGTGATGAAAGACTATTACGAATTAATAAAATTCAACCTAGAGTAGAAAGAGTTATTATAAGATATACTCGAGTTATTAGAAGTAGGAGAAGCTAAGGACACCCAAGTCCAAAAGATGAGTACGCTTATAATGTCTATGATTATATAGAGTCTAAAAGGCTATGATCGATTTAATAGTCCTATAATTCATTTTGTAGCTATTTTGGGAATTATTGAAGACGAAAACCGCTTAAGACATAGTAATAAGTATTCGTATATACTTACTAGATTTATATACTATGTCCGGGTGTTGTTTGTTGAGTATATACTCCTAGTAGCGACGATAGGAGAGCAAAGTACAAAAGACATCGACTAGTTTCTTGAGTTACGGAAGGAATATCTCGTGGTTGGGAGCTATAGCCTATATAGCTTCTTGATTAAGATACTAGGGTATAGTAAGATAATGAGTATACAAAAGATCAACTAGCCTAGTATTACTTGGACTCGGTCTAAAGTGAACCGTCCGGATAGGGATATCTTGGAATTCTATAGAAAGCTACTACCGATTAAGCGGTTCAAGGATATAATCCATGATATAATCCGAGAAGCTGAAAATATTATATAGTAGGATCTCATATAGGTGGCCCAGAAAAAGGACTAGTTTGAGATTGATTTGGATATTATCTAAGATAATCTATTATTAGCTACACGGGGTGCTTCATAGGTGACGAATAAAGTAAATAGAATAAAGGATAAGAGGGAATAGATAATTGACTAGATATTGAAAGCTCCGAAAGACTAGTAGTTATGGGACCGAAAGAAGAACACATGGCGGATGACGAGAGTTCGCGAGTATCGATAGTTATAGAAATGATTGAAAGAGCTCATACTTGTTCTAGGATATTAGAGTAGTAGTCCCCCGGCTCAGGGAGAGGAAATTACCCCTATTCGATTCCGTAATAGTTTACTCTAGGAACGGAATATCTATATTATTAGCGGCCGGATAAGATATATAATACGGTATCACAAATCCCAGGCACTTTTTGGTAAGGCTAAAGTCATTCCCCGATTTCTCCCATAGCGCGTAGTATAGATTTAGTCGATTTATTTAGCTTATATTCAGCTATTCTCAGAGACTCTCGACTAGAAGACGAATAGACTTCCCCGGAGTGATCATCTCTAGTATAATAAAAATAGGTCGTGGATACGCGAGTATCTGACTAAGGTCTTGACTTAGGAAACTACAATTCGACTAGGAGTCCGCTTAACTACGTAAGACTATCGGAATATAGCTATCGAGATAAGCCGTGAGTATATTAGGGCCGAGTTCATCAGAGATCTACCTATAACTAAAGATATACTATATGAGGATACTAATGTCGTTGTGAGTACTATTAATCTTATAGCTACCTATAGAAAGGATATTACTAAATAGTATAGGGTCTAGGGCGATATTATTCGAAATCTCAGTGACGAAAGTATTCGAATCTTCGGAGCTATTAGTTCGTAGTAGTACTAGCTTCTAGGGCTGGATAATAAGCGGCTATCCTAAACTATTAAATACTAGCGGAAGTTTATCTTACGGGACACCACCTAGTAGTCTTACTACTAAAAGATCGAGATCACAGTTAGGCTAGCTATAGCCCGTGATTTTTACCCTATCGATATTTAAGGTTTCTTAGACAGGACTACTCATGCTATCTTATTCGAATATAGCTACGTTTATATAACTAGGAGTAGAGAATATAGCATTTCCAAGTCAGCTATGGACTAATATAATCATGACTATAGGACTACTACTACTCAACACGGTTCTAGTTTACTCTAGTAGCGAGATTCATGACAGCTTAAAGAAAGTACTAAAGTAAGAAGAGCCCACATTTTAATCAGAGGAATAAAAAGAAGCCATATTTACTATACTTGAATAATAAACGCTATTAATTATAGTATTACTAACTAGCGGGGGAAAGACGCTAATATTTACTATCCTAGTAGTACTTTGGGACCCAGGAGTCAGTATTATTGTTGTACTATTTAATGTACTCGAAAAAGACTATATTCGACGATTACGGCTCGCCCGTATCGAGTATATCGTGTGGTATCATAGAGAGGTCGCGTATACTCCCGTCGTTATAGTTAGCGCTAACCGGGCCATATCTACTAATTTTATTACGTACGGGTCTCCGGAAACCAAAGCTACTACGTCGTATTGTGCTTAATGAATATTATCTTTCATTTACTACTAGTGATTATCGACCAAAGCTTCGGTAGCTTAGTCATCTTCAAGTATTACGGTGCCCTATGATCTTACTAATAGCTACACTACCCCCGAGCCGACTCGACGAGTTATGAGAGGTTATACATATCTCTGACTTTCGTCTCATTCGAATGAGTACGGTTCGTCCTAATATTCGATATGCTATACGACGGTGTCCGAATTAGAGTATAATGAAAGTCGTCCGGGAAATGGCCCGGTTATGGGGTCTAGGTAAAGGAGAGCGTAGTATCTTCTATTATAGTAGTCGAGATAGGACAGAAGAAGTAGGCCAGATCTTGAATTACCTATTATACTATTCTATAGTTGAGGAAAAAGATGTAGCTGTAGAGAAATAGTTATAAGGCGAAGGGTTTATTACTACGACTAGAGTACTCGGAAGTAGTAGGGACTACCCGGGGATTGTTTATATTATATATATTAGGGTCTCGTATAGGATAATCGATTTTGTATAGGAGACTAGACATGGTAGTCGGGCTAGAGAAGACCTTGATTCGATTATTTTGTTAGAGGATTTGGAATATTAACGACTTAATAAATAGGACGCTACTAAACTTATAGTAGATGAGCTCGCGATATAATGATTTATTAAAACCCGGGACTATCGACGGTTTACTATGAGCGGGTATCTAGACGAAGAAGGACAAAGTTACGATGAAGTAGAAGGAAGGCTTTACGATTGTTGTAGTAGAGGGGTATTTAATTAGATAGCTAGTCAGGTTCGGACTACTAAGGAAGTATAATAGTCTAAGGACAAGATGAATGAAGTATAGCGACACTGTGTATTTTGCTGGGTATACTATAGAGCGGAACAAGTACATTATTCGTCTAGTCGTTACACTTTCACTCAGGGGCTCAGTATCGAATAAAGCGAGTCACTTCGAAAAAGAGTTCGCTTAGACCGAAGATATCGAGACTACTAGAAGTATGGAATTAGTTAGTAGATTTACAAGAGTGTCGAGAATAAAGGAGTATACTAATAGAACAGAGTAGTAGCTTGCTTATAGCTTAGGTAGTTTATATTTCCGGGGGCTCAAGAGGTCTTAATTCGAGGGGGATATTCTAGGGTTAATATAGTAGTATACTAGAAATGGCTTGGACTCTGAGCTCGATAGAAAGTCTAAGGAGGGATTATTAGTAATAGGATATGGCTTCTTTAGACGATACTATAGCGAGAACAATTAAGTAAGTCTAGGCCGGATTATATTAGGGTAGAAGAAAGTAGTACTATTAATAAAGTAGTAGTTCCACTTCTAGTTATAATCGCTACGCCTAACGCTACGGTTCCCATAATCCCATCTAGCCCACTAGCGGGTCTTAGCCAAAGAGAGCGAGTTATTAAATAGCTCAGCTAACATTGTATCTATTGTGAGGTGACGGAAGCTCTACAAAGCTATAGTATGTACTAGTATAGGACATACTACCGGTCGAAAGGTATAGCAGATAAGTTAGGATATAAAGAGTCGGTAGAATAGTAAATAGGAATAGATCAAGTCCGGGAAGGGATTTACTAGTAGTGTAGTAAACCTATTAGGTAGTACGGAAGGCGATAGTCGATAAATATCACTTGTATATATGGCGATATCGTATTACTAGCTCTTTTCATTCTATATGAACGGAGGTGGATTAAGTAATAGCTAATTCGAGAAGGATACGACGTTGGATTTGGTATTGGGCAACTATAGTAGTAGCTTAATAAGAGTAGTAGTTAAGGAGGGTAGAGAAAGAGCCGAGCTCTAGAGGCGTTTAATGCGTTCGTAGAAGAGTTTGGACGGATGAGGGGAGATATTTAGGTAAGAGGGTATTTCTGTTTACTATTTTGATTTTAAGCGAGTGTACCATAGAGCGGTTAGAATAGGATATAAGGCCGGGTAGTATAGAGGCAATAAGGGTTAGGGTTAGTATAAGTAGAGAGGGGGAGTTGGGCTAAAGAGAGTAGACGGAGGTGTATAGACTATAGGGGGTTTTAGCGGGCACCCCCGTAACTTAGGAATAGTAAGGACAGTTATAGGATTCCCCTATAACCTATAACTACTAGAGGAGTAGAGACGGGCCCCCCGTAACCTAGGACTACTAAGGAAGGTTAAAGGTTATAGGAGGACCGCTATAACCCAGGAATAGTAAGGAAGGGTATACTAGCCCCCCATAACCCAGGACTACTTAAAGAGTAGAGGCGGGGCCCTATAGATATGTATGCGGCATACTTTTATAGGGAAAAAGGTCGATATGGACTAGCTACTTATTTCTAGACTAATAGCGTCCTCCAATTCTATACTTTCCTTATAAAAGGCCCGGAGTATCAATTTTAGGCATTTTTCTACCGGAAGAGTATCCTACTATATAAGAACACTATTGAATTTCGCTAGGAGGCTGGATCCTGAGCTCGGTATTAGCTATAAGCCCTACTTCGATCCCTTCTACCGAAAAAGGGACGCTATATAGAACCTCTAATACTACTTAATTTCGCTTAAAGGCCTGATTCGCAACTTCTAATTAGATAACTATATCTATCGCGTCTACTCCTAACCTAGGCTCTCCTTTCTAATCTCTTTTTCTCAGGGACTACGTCGCTTAGTATTATGTCTTTTTATACCTCATCTATTTATTAAGTTAGGTATATATATCCTACTATTCTTCTTTACTAGAGATACCAACTTTAAGCTAGATATTCTCGAATCGAGTAGTATTAGACGAAGCACTTAACGAGCTTCTTTTAGCTTAGGAAGAAAGTGAGGACTAACGCCTCTTTGAGAAATCTCGCTATATCTAGTAGGGCAAGGAGTAATACTCGTGTAAGGAGGATAATAAAACGACCCTATAGCTAAAGTATATATATTAGCCTATCCTCTATAAGAACCGCCCTCTTGATATACTAACGGCATTAATACTACTACTACCTAAGCGCCTAACCGATGACTCCTATCTTGGTCGCTAGTTGAATTCCTTAGTCGTGAGCCTAAGAGCTAATAAAGCAAAGCTGAGGCTCTTAATATATGCCGTCGTTTAGATATTTGAGCGTACTAATAAGACG
>JAJTUS010000227.1:0-71252 GCA_021399465.1 Hyaloscypha sp. PMI_1271 | reverse complement strand
AATTTAAGTATATTACTAGTACTAGTAAGAATTTTAAATAAAGTAATAAAGTAAATAGGAATTAGCTTATATTTAAGGAAAACTAAATTAAATTATATTTTAATTATATTAATATAAAATTTTCTTTCTTTATTTCTAATCTAATTATAAGTTTATGTATATATTATTAAGCTTTCTTTTTTTATTAAATAAGCTTTAGAAATAATATTTATATATAAGCCTTTAAATATTATTATATTATAAAGAATTAAATCTTATATATATAATTTCTTGAGTTTATTAATAATATTTTTAATTATATAAGTATTATATCTAATAATTAAAAGACTAGTTATATTTACTTTTATATAATTATTAATTTTCCTTATTATTTAGGGTCTATTATAATTAATATTAATCTAACCTAATAAATAAGAATCCTTCTAGAGGTTGAAGGTAGCTTGTGCGTGGCCTGCCATGCACGCTGTATTCATGAATACCTTAATTAATATACACGTGACCTCAGCACGTGATAGGCTAACCTAATAAGGTAAGGATCTAGCTCTAGTGCTACCTTGCTCCTAGAGAGAAAAGCTCGCTAAGGCAGGGCTAGAGCAAAAACCTTACTTAATTAGGCTAGCCTATCACGTGCTGAGGTCACGTGTACATTAATCAAGGTATTCATGAATAATCATGATTAATTATTCTAATCTAATCAAATTACATAAGTATCACGTTAATCAAATTCTATTCACGCTATTTATGAATATTCATGAATTAATTAATTAATCTGATTAATTTTTTCGCACACTGCCAGCAAGCCGAACCTTTTCAAAGCCTTCTGGTGGCTCCAGTTCGTCCTCTCACTATATCTAGCGTCTACCCCTCCAACAAAACCATGGCAGTACCCTCAATTCGCACTCTTGCCAAGAATATACTGGAAGTCCTTCTACGAACGACTCGGTTGCTTCCTCCTCATTTTCGCGATCTCGAATTCAGAACAGATCCAGAGTCTCTTCAACTCGAGCATCGCTCAATATCTGGGCAATATTTCTTTTGCGCTGTACATCATTCATTATACTCTTATTCATACCATTGGATACAGGATTGTAAATACGTGTGGACTAGTACTTAGAGCTGCAAAGGGTGATTTTTACTATAACTTGTCGTGGGGAATTGGGTATTGTATTACAACCATTCCTGCGATATGGGTTGCTGATGTGGCATGGAGAGCGTTTGATATTCCCAGTGTGAAGTTCATGAGATGGGTGGAAGGAAAATGTCAATGACGGAACTGTTTTGATCTAGTATTCTTAAGGTCATTTTATGTGAAATCTTAGAAACTCATTTCTAATTAAAACCCAAACAACAAACATTGCAATTACGACTTCAGCGTGAACTCATTCTTCGGGACTGCCTCATCTATCGCAAGGCAATGACCGCTATCCTTTGGGACGATTGCCCATACCTCCAGAACCTTCGCAAGCTTCACCGCCTTTGCGTCGATGAACCGAGTGTACAAGTCGCTGGCCAAGAACTGAAAGGGCCAAACAAAGGCAAAAATCAATGCTACCGCACAACCATAACTCAGTGTTTTATGATCTGGGCCCAGGAATCTGAATAGCGCCAGAGAATATGGTACCAATGGCTTAGCGATCCATTCGAGGATATAAAAATGTATGAGGTAGAGTGAAAAAGAGACATCGCCTAGGTATTGCGTGAAGGAGGTCGTGAAGGGGCGCTGCAGGATGGATGAATAGTTAGTTGAGCCAACGACAAGGAGAGCGCCGACGCTGCGGCACGCTTCCTCAAGCATCCAGTAGTGATCCAGGCCAAAGACGTTTCGCAGGATAGAACAAATGAGGATATATCCGGGAGCTTCGTCCATTTTATTTGGGTGGGATCCGAGGTATATCCCAAAGAGGAACGTGTAGGGCTGCACGGATGTGAAGAAGTGAGTCCAGCGCTGCTCAGCACCAATTCGACGGTGCTTCAATAACAGATCGACTTCTGCCATTAGGAGCCCAGCTACGAAAAGTGCGAGCAACCGGTCAGATGTCCAGGCACACTGAATCATGGCGCCGAGCAAGATTGGGATTTTTACGACAGTTCGCGTCCGCGCAAGACCAAGCATGAGCATGTACACAATGACGGATCCTTTGAGCTCGGCAGGAATCGTCCATAGCACTTTGTTGAATTCCGGTCTGTACTTCCCAATCTGGAAGGCGTTGGTGAGCCCAATGACGTCGTGGTAGATTGCCCCCAGGTGGCCAAAAAAGGATCTCTTTGCTCTGTAGCTCCGAGAGAACATAATGGTCAAAGACCATTCCATGATCATAGATACCGCTGAAGGAAGCATGAGACGTATCCATCGACGGAACGCCGAAGATGACAGAGACTCGAATAATGTCACGTACTGCCGATCTCTCGAGAGTTGAACCAACCTCGTGCTCAACGCATAACCTACACATCACACTTCAAGTCAGCCTTCCGCTTCTGAACAAATTTGGACAGAGCGTGCCCTCCAAGACTTCTAAGGATAACCGGCAGTTTGTCGGCTCTCTTCTCGTGTGAGAGGCTACTTGAAAAATACACGAGATAAGGGAAATAAACATACCACTAATCACAAAGAAGATTCTTACCATGAATCCTCCCGAAGTGATGATCCGGACCACATAGAACTGCATGAAGTGATGATCGTCTTTCGAGACCCCCCATCCTGTCTGAGCCCAAGGCCAGAGATATGCATAATGATAGATTGTAACGATCAACGCAGCTACCCCACGAAGACCATCCAGCCAAGCTGTTGGACGTAGTTTTTGCGACTTCTGATGCCAGCGCTTGAAGAAATAGGTCGGTTTGATTATATCGCGTAGTTGCTGGTTTGTCCTCGTACGTCTCTGCAGCTGACCATTTCCTAGACCTGTTCGCACGCGATCCTTCGTCTTGGGGCTGAGAGCCGAACGTGCTTCAATATCAGCTTGAGGATCCCCCGCATCGTAGAAACGATTGAATGCTTGCGAGGTGTGTATTGCAGATGCGGATAACATGAAGCAAATGCGAAGCAGATACCTGACCTTGTCGAATCCTGCCATGCTCCTCAAGCCAACGTGAGAGATTGAAGTTTTAAAGAATGCAACTCAAGCGGTATTGAAGCAAAAGCTGGTGATAACATGGGAAATCGAAGTCGAGAAGTGTCAGGATCTAGTGGCTGGAAGGACTTAAGCCGCTCTCTTGGGTGTTAGCCGCTTTTGGAACGTTAGCGTCGGATCCCGCGCACAATATTTTGCTTTTACTAAGCCTTAGATATTACACGAGCCCGCGTCAGATGCCCTGTACAAGCCATGACCTTAAATTAGATTAATCAATATACACAGCAATGAGCTTCTGCAGCCCAGGACTGCTGCGTATCCAGTCAACATACCCCATTAATGCCCCACAAGAGCTTGAAAAATGGACAAGTGAGCTTGATTTGCAATCTGATCTCTGAGCGAGCTGCAGCTTGACGAATAGTGGTTTTCATGGCAAATGGGTAGGTAGTAATGGATATATTGATCAGTCTACAGAGATATGGTGGTGGTGCACTGCTCTCAACTTTCCTAACCGAATCGGGAACAACAACACCAAGGTGTCATTGCCAACTAATACAACATCACACCGGCGTCAATGCATCCCTTGCATCTAGAAAGCCCTCCATCTTCCACCTAATCCTCACCAAAACATCTCGGAGCTTTCTATCACGATCACACGACCAATACTTTTCGTGAAAGCTCGCGATTCCATGTTTGTAGTCGTTAAAAATTGGGGTGTTCGCTGTCCAATCCGGATCCACTTGCTTCCATGGCATATTTCCATTGCGACTATGTACATAATTCCAGAGATCTTGCTCGGGAGAGCCCCCAGGGAAGCGGCCCTCGATGGAAGCCACGGAGACGTAATGCTTATACATTTCAATGGATGGTTTCAAAATGACGAACCCTGCATTCAGCCGATTCCCTCGAGATGCTGGGTAGGGATGATCGACTACTAAAGGGCCACTATTTCCAGCCATAATATAAGAAATGGGTTGGGTCGCTTCATCATCCTTCATCTTCTCTGGATCTCCGAGATTTTCAACTATTTGTGCGGCCGGATCGTCAAAAATGTCGTCAAGCGGCCTGACGATAGCATGGTCGGAATCTAGTAAGAGAATTTTCTCATACTGGACGAGTTCGAAGACATGAAGCTTGTCCATCACTTGCGCCCATCGCTCTCTGCCTGGCACAATCCAGTCAAATTTAAGTGGCGACACTTCAATAACTATTGCCCCGTCGCGTGTGAGACGGTCACGATTGTGTTGCGGCACGTCGGTAGTGACCAGGACGATGAGGGGGTAATTGTTGGTTGTTTTGGTTATGGGGTCGTAGAGCAGTTGATAGATGAGCATTCGTGTACCAACAAGATAGTGGTCTTCCGCATCTAGGTCTATACCAGTCGTCTGGCCAGTGCCTTTGGCCGATGGTGCAAGGAAAGTGCAGTAGGCATATTTGTGTGTCGGTATGGGCTTTGAAGTTAAAGGTGAGAGTGGAGGTGCGAGGGCCTCGGGTGCTGTTAGATGAGATGAAAATAGGTATACGAAGCAGATGAACGCCGTAATTGCAACGACGGTCTGGTAATGTCGCCGACTCGACATTGGGCTTTCCGTGGGGTTCGAAGAGAATTTGGAGAGGATATGAAATAGTTTGTTGCAGTAGCGACGGAACACACACCAACGATTAACGATCGGGAGAACGGTGACGATGTCTTCATGGAAGTAGGAAGACGCGCAAGGGAAAAACAGCTGACATCAAGCTACTGTAAAATGGGGCCTCGGTCAGGGCTTCTTTACACTGATTGCCAGCCCCTAAGGTAATGCGCAAGCCACCCCAATTGCAGCCCCTGAGCCCCACGTCTCAGCTGAGACATCGCTCAAAACAAATATCGAATAATCTCTAGGGCTAAGATATCGACTCAGTCACTTTAGGTAATGCAGGAGAGGCACTAGAGCGAGACCCGGGAGCCAACCCTCGCGCTAATGCAGCTAAGGGATAGGGGTTGACTCCCTCAGATACCTACAGAGTATCGGTTCAGCTACGGCCAGGAACGCCCTGGTACGTGCACAAGCCAAGCGACCCAACGAAACACCGTCTTTGAAGACTTTAGGGACCTCTTCCTAAAATTTAGTGATCGGTGCCCTGAACTTTAGAGATATCGTCGCTAAAATATAGTGAGCTTCAGTGACAGATTTTGATGTTCCTTGCTTAGTAGGATGGCGTTCCTGGCCGCAGCTGAACGGATACCTTAAGGGCAATCGTGTGCCGATAATACGAATGCTGCATTTGTACATCACTAGGCTAGCGCAGATAAACTAGCCCCGTTCTTACAGCCAATTTTCGGACATCCTCCAGGATAAAGGACTAATGAGCAGCGCTAGGCCGAGAGTATACTATTTCTCGGGTCAACCCTGAAATACTTGCCTAAGACGGCAACAAAGTATCACAGCTCTAGCCCACCGTTTCCTCCCTACCCAGTCCCATATCCCCAATCGCCGGGTCAAATCATCAGAGTGTCGCCTCAAGCGCCATTGCAGCCTCCTTCGCCCTTCCCCTTTTACCCACTTTCGCTCCAGCGTGCGAAAAGAAAATACACGGGCTGCCCCAATCTGTGCTGCCCCCCGGCGCCAGAAACATGCATCCCGGCTCAGATCAGGCTCAGGATCAGGCTCCTGCAAATGGCGAACGAACGTTTACAGTATCCGCAACTTCATTCTCAAAGACTTCGCATAGAATCAACGTCGCAACAGTTCTGTTCGTGCGGAGGTGCCAATTCCTCTTTCTCCTCCAATTAACTTTTGTGAGCAAGATGGGTAGAGGAAATTCTCGCATCTGACGACCTAGCCAACAAGAGAGAGAGCAACTATACGCATGCGCCAGTCTTCCCCGACGGGTTGGTATGGAAATTTATGTTGCATCGTAAGAAGACATGAACTGATAGCTGCTACAGTGGATGAATTTCACCAACTTCACCACTCTCTTCCCCGGGAGATGTTTGAGATGGGCGCTCCATCGAAGCGTTCGTACCGTATACCTTGGCTGCACATTATGGGTGTTAGCAGTCACAATCTACCTCTCCGTACGGCAAACGACATCTTTTAGGATTACGAGTGTGATGTGGCAAAATTGTCAACAAGGCTTCGATGCGCAGAGCTCATCAGCTTCACCGTTCACAGGTGCATTCGCACGGTTCCCCAGAGTCTCGGAACTGCCAGCACGACATAAGAGAATGACAATTGTTACTGTTTGGAACGATGATGCTTTCCCCTCGTATCTACGTCACTTTTTCTACACCATGCAGCTCAATGCCGAACACTTAGATCTTCTGGTGATCAACCGTCTGGGGAAAAACGGAACTCGCTGTCTGGATTTTGAAAAGGCGGGGGTAAATATTACTTGGGGAGGAAACATCAAGGTTCATTGTATGACCGATGAAGGGTGGCAGAATCGCCATGTTGACTTCCTCTGTTCAACAGAGAGTGGGTGGAATTGTGACCCAGTGGAACGCGAGGAAGTCATGAAGGAATTTCAAGACGAACAGTACCAAACATGGTACAACTGGAGACCAGTCCGGGGATTCATATTTCGTGATCTTTTTCAAAATCCCAGCAACCCGTTGTGGGGTTGGATGGATCAGGATGTTTTCGTCGGCAACTTCGCGCATTATCCATTCAATATATTATCGCAAGTTTCGATGGCCACTGGGTCAATGGTTGATCCGTACACGGCCTTTTTCGCAGGTCAACTGACAGCATTCAATATGGACGATACGGCTTTAAGAACAGCGTGGAAAAAGTGTCCGGCTCTGAAAAGTGCTGCGCACTTCACAAAATATCTCGAAGGCAAATTGCCCGATTCATCAGAGGAGAGGTATTGGAGCTATGGATACTTCAGATCAGACGAGGACCTTCCAGGAGCTGATCTTTCTTGGTGCCTTTATCCTGGCATGAATGGAGATGATTATTACGATGAGAAGTGGAATCGGAAGAACTCGAATTTGACCTACCTCATCTCTGGCAGAGAAGTCTTGCTTGCTTCCACTTCTTACACCAGGAAAGAAATCGAGGATCTTATTAAATTGGAAAGACAAACTCCCATCGATGATATTGGCGGCATCGGATGGACTGGAGGTGAGGATGGTTCTGCATATCTTGTCGCTCAACCAAGTCTCAGCAGCTCAGAAGCCAAGCGTCTCGCGATGAGCAAAGATGGTCCACTGGCATCATCCCGGGTACATGAAGGAATTGTGGAGGATCTGCTTCTGTCTATAAACTGCACTGGAAGGCCGAGATGGAAACAATGCGTCGATCCACATCCCCTCACAGAATCACACCCCCCTATCATGCGATCCAGCTTGATACACTTTAAAGAACAGGAAAAAAACCACGTAATAAGACGATTGAAGAGGGATCAGAGACAAAGAGGGTACGAAAGGAAACTTCTGAGGCATCATCTCAAGTCCAAGAATTTGCCGTGGTTCGAGCTTCCATCGTTTGACATTACCGAAGATCTCGTCTTAAGGTATAACAGCGATATGGTGGAAGTTTTCAAAATGGGTATCTCTCGTGAAGAGAACTTATTTTATCGCAAGGAGGGAGAGGAAAGCATCGGGTAAGAGCAAGCGCTCGTGCCGATGCCTCAACCCCTAGATAGCACAATCCACTAAACTTGTTGATCTCCTAGGCAATATTTTCGGAGCTGAAGACCAGACTAATGAACATAAATGACGCGTCCTTCTATGAAGCCTGTAACATATGCAAATAGCATTATTTCCTTTAGAGATGAGAAAAAGGCCAACCAACATTAAGAAATAACTCACGGCCATTGGGTCTAGTTGCCTTGCCTTTTTGCCAGAAGAGAGTTCTCCTCAATTTTCGTCTCTCAGTTCTTTCCTCTTCGCCTCAAGGTACACTTAATCACAGCAGTCCCTCGGGCTGAAATAGAATCTCGTCGAATTTGAGCTTCCCTTTTCCCTATTCAGCTCGAACGACTGTAGGCTAGCGCAAGCATCCCATCCTGTGCATCGTAAAAATGTATTATTTATGCATGCCCCTTCCGTTCTCAAGAGAGCCCTGATATGTTCTACAATCTATTCTGAAATTCAATTGCATATAAGCACAGTAGAAGGTTGAAAAAAAGTGCCTGAGTGATAGTTGTTGGGAATATTCCCAAGTTTCCGGACGATTACAGTCCTATAAGTTCCCTAAGAATCGCATCAAACCCCAACATAAGACTACCGAGAACTGCGGTCTATGGATCCAGGAGTGCGACACTTTCGTACCTCAGGCGTCAGCCGCTTACAAAGGTAACATCCTTGTACAGTCCGTGCCTATATCTCCTTTCAGTGCCGTTCTGTAAAAGCAAGTCTGACCTGGAGATAAGGCAGGGTTATCAAAACAGGATATAAAAAGCGAAAGCATCGATACGCTCCAGCTCGATCTAATTTCCTTCGACGAGGGGTATTCGCTTAGTGACAGGGGTCTGATGGAGGCGCTATTGAAACGTGGACGACATGGACAGGGAAGCCTCGTTGATCAGCATGTTTCTGCTGAGGCGAGAGCTATTTCGGTAAAAATCTCTACAGTCGAGTTCTGACAATATCCTCGCCATATCGGGACACTAGACTGGACTTGTGTGGCGCTTCGAGGTTCAATGCGAGGCCGCGGGTGGTCTCAACTTGAGATGAGGCATGGGGTCTTTATTGCTTATTTTCGGGTTATTTTCAAGGGATGAGCTCGCATCCTCGTCGTATCCAGGTACCAATTGCCCATTTGTCCTGGGTCGCTCGTTTAGAAGAGCCCTTGGAATTCCTTTCGCACTAACCTTAGAGCAACCGTCAAACCGTTGCTTCAAATTTCACGAATCTGAACCGAAGTTGGCCACAGCAGATGTGCCTGCTTTTGTATTCAGAGATGCTACTCTGTTTAGTGCAGTAATGGGAGCGGGGCTTTTAATTTCACGCTGGTCTTCGTCGTGCATCTCTTCTTGATCTATAATTCAATTAAGTGTGTCCTTGCTTCAACACTTCAAACACATGGCAGTCATTGGAGAGTAAACAACCCTTCAGCTGCGTGCCTTCCTGTGTTACGGCCCTTGCTCACAATTGTTCAGGAGGAGTTTCGATCTGCGAAGTCAAGACTCAACGCAGGTCGCAGACGCGCAATTGCTCATGCTTTGCTTGACTACCGCATCGGCAATTCTGCTAGTGCTCGTAGGGGGGGTTTTCGCTGGCTTGACATTGGCGTAAGTTTAGATCCACTGAAGTGACGACGCTGGGGAGCTTTTGCTGACCACACGCTTGCGGAACAGTTTGATGGGACAAGATGAAGTCCGTCTACAAATTCTTCGAATATCCGGCACCGACAGAGAGAGAAAGGATGCAACGAAAGTTTTGAGGCTCTTGCGGGGTGGGAAACATTGGATACTCGTCACCCTCCTCATCAGCAATGTGATAACAAACGAGGCCTTACCTGTTGTATTGGATCATTGGTTGAGTAGTGGATGGCCTACAGTCCTTGCTGCTACAGTACTGGTGTTAGCATTTGGTGAGATCATTCCACAAAGCGTGGGCGCAAAGCATGGGTTACGGGTGGGAGCTTGTTGTGCAACGTGGGTGAATTTATATTCCCATATCTGTTAGGTACTAACTCCTGGCATAGATCTTTACAGATCTTGATGTATCTGTTGTCACCTGTTGCATATCCCATCGCACTTCTGCTAGACTGGGCGTTGGGTAAGCAAGAGGGGCTCATTATGAGAAAGAGCCGCCTGAAGACGTTGATTAGCCTTCAAAAAAGCCTCGAAGCGGATGAGGTGACAATTGTTTCGGCGGCTCTTGACATGAAGGAATGTGGTATCTCATCAATCATGACGCCTATTTCAAGTACATACGTTCTGGGGGGCGATTCACTGTTGAATGACTTACTCAGGCACCAGCTGTGGGAATCAGGATTCAACCAGATTCCTATTCATGCTCCTGGAGATGCCACAAAGTTCATTGGGACGCTTTCCACGAAAGACCTCATAATTTATCCTGCAAGGGAGGTGAAAATGGTGAAGGATTTCAACCTCGCACCGTTGCCGGTGGTATCAGCCGACCTGAATTGTCTTGACATGCTGAAATTCTTTCGGGACGAGGAAAAAAGAATGGTGATTGTGACAGAGTGTGGGGCCGTCAATGGTCGAGTATTGGGAATTATCACTAGAAGTAATATCGTAGAGAATCTAATAAAAGAATAATCTATTTGCGGATACCCCTCGAAGTCCTCAGTGGTGACTGACGGTGTTCTGGTGTGATTCGTTTGATTTACGAGAACTTTGACCAGTAGTAAAAATAAAAAAATAAAAACCATTAGGGCGGCGGAACGGGAGAAGCGAGGAAATTAGTCCAATTCATGGGGGTCAGGGACCGCAGCTGTGTGCATTTGGGGGCGTAGGGCGGAAAGACCCGCCAGCAGCCGGGTGCATTACACGTGACATTGATAAGCTGAGGGTTTGGAGCTAGCGCTGGGGGAAACGCCAACCTTCAGCCTCCTGGACGCTTCAATCCTCCGAATTTTGAACTTGAAAAATTCGTGTGAATGTTTTCAGCGTCATCGCAAGGGCTTCCTCTGCTTCTCTTCTTGTCACCCACTTTGAGCAACCAAAATGCAAGGCAGTAAATTGGTTGGGGGCAGAGCAGGAAGCCTTTCGTACATTGCGTGAGTGAAATTCCCCAATGTGGTGGGGAACGGTAATATACTAATTAACGTGCAGTGCTTGGATGATATTGAGTAATTCTGTCATAGTCTATAACAAATGGATCCTTGACAGGTTTCCATTCTTTATTACACTCACAACATGGCACATGTTCTTTGCAACTGTCGCTACGCAATTGCTGGCACGGAGCACTAATCTCGTGGACCGAAACACTGGGATGAACCCGCGGAAGTACCTGACCGCCATCCTTCCCATTGGAATGTGCTACAGTATGAGTTTGATATTGTCGAACTTGGTTTACCTGTATCTGAGCATGTCATTCATTCAACTGCTCAAGGTATGTCATCTCCCCGGTATAAAATAATACAAGGGGATGAAGCTAACTGGGAGAAAGGCTGCTGGTCCAGTGGCAACTCTGCTCGCATGCTAGAGTATCGGAATCCGCAATCCCGAGCCATCAGTCAAAGTTCTCTTGACAGTGTGTGTCATCGTTTCTGGAGTTGCCATCTCCTCGCTTGGAGAGCTGCAGTTTGCCCTTGCTGGATTTCTGATCCAAAGTGCTGCGGTGGGTTTTGAAGCGTACAAGAATGCTCTGCAACAATATCTTCTCATTGGCGAGTCAAAAATGAGTTCCATAACTTTGCTGTATTACTTTGCACCCGCCTGCACGGTAATCAACGGAGTCTATATTCTTTGTTTCGAGTTTCGAAATTTAAGTATAGCGAGACCTTCCGGGATCCAACCGTGGGTATTTCTGGTCAATGGGGTTTTAACATTCGGTCTGAATATCGTCTCGGTGGCAGTGGTAAGTCTTGGCTTTCTTCATGGTGATAAAAACTAATAGACATATCTAGATCAAGAAAACTTCATCAGTTGTTCTAACACTTAGTGGGATACCGAAGGCTGCTATACTATGTGTGTTTGACATGGTGGTATACAGCAGTCCAATTACGGTGATTCAAGCAGTCGGATTCGTTATTGCAGGAGCTGGGACGTATCGATATTCGACATTGACACAATCTCAGCCACAAAAGCTGGACGAGAAGAACGAGATTAAGTACGAACCGTTTTTGAAAGGGAATGACGAGGCACGGAAGTCAATCTATTGAAGGTAATAAGGATATTGCACGTCTGTACAGTTGGGCTGATAAATGGGTGGCCGCTGGGATCAGATATTCAACATTGAGCACATGGGGTGTTTTGGAGCCTGTCTTTTAGATGATGGTTGCGTAGAATGATCGGCACAGCATTTATGGGTTATCGCGAAGCAAGCGTTTGTGCTAGACATTTATATTTTGAGACCATGTTAGTGAAATTTGGTGTTCCTTGGCTATTCGCTCTATGTACAGTACAAACGTCGTAAATAATGTATCGTCAAATCCACCGAGTGTCTTTCATAGACCGAAAGGTGCCCAATAGGTCAAGCCATCCAGTGCCGCGGGAAGCGAGTGACAGCCGCAGATAGTTCCGGGGGCTTTTGCTATTTCCTTTTTCAACATTTTGTCAGAGACGAAAGAGTTTGCGAAGCAATGGAACCCGGGCTTCAGTGAAAGTTGCATGCCACATGGCATTGCTGCACTCAAGCCACGCCCAGACGTTCACCAACTGTAAGAATGTTTGTACAAAGAGTCGTAAGGATGTCAAGACGGGACTCGACACGGCTGTTGTCCTCGATTGTGGTCTTCATCTTTTTTGTTTACTTCCTCTGTTCCAGCATTCAGCGCCCGCACACAAACACCTCGAGCGTACAGAGTTGGGCTGCTCACAAACCTCCACCAGGCAAGAACAATGCCTTTGCTGCTTTTCTGGCAGCTCCCACCCACGAAACTAAAAATGAGGGGGATGATCTGTACTTCGTGGGAACGCGGATGCTGATATATCAATTGCTCCACGACCCCACAACTCGCACTAATAATTCATACCCTTTTGTTGTCCTGGTCACGAAAGATGTGTGTAAGTAACCACCAATCTCTGCTAAGATTTCACTAACCGTCTGGTAGCGCAGGCAAAACGAGATAGACTGACCCGGGACGGAGCGACCGTCTTACAAGTTGAGAAGCTCTCGCTCGAATGGGCAAAAGTGCGGAAACAGTGGCAAGACGTGCTCACGAAACTCCGCCTCTTCGAACTCACGCAGTACGAGAAAGTTTTATTCCTGGACTCTGACACGCTTGTCACGAGACGGCTAGATGGCATCTTCGAAGATCCGTCGGCGCAGTTACAAAAGAACCTCGGAGTCGTGGACAAGCAAACAGCCCCTGACGACGAGCCACCTCAGCCTTCGGAATATATATTTGCTGGAAATTCAGGGTCAGGTGGATATGACCATGCCTTTCCCCCACCGCCTGGCTCAAACCCAAATGCTGGGCGCATGGTATTTAAACCTTCCATAGCTATGTTTGAATATTACTTGGGTCTGGCAAAATTGAAGGACCGCTTCAATGGTAGGACTCCGGAGCAGAGCTTATGGGGTTATGCTCATAGGAGGAACGGAAACATGCCATGGAAGCAGCTACATTACAGCTGGAATATTAATTAGGCTATGTGGAAGGACTACCAGTATGGGGTTGCGACGCTACATTCAAAGTTCTGGGAATTGGACCGTGACAAAGAGTTAAGAGACTTTGCTATGGTATTCGGTGGAAGATGGAGGGATACTGGATAGGCAAGGCTGACGCTGGTTGAGATTGTCCGAGATAATTAGAGCATGGGACTCGATCAAGAAGATGATAAGCCTGTAGGAGAACATTCTTTAGGGGAAAGTAAATCAAATGCTTCCAGCAAATACTTTATCCAAGTTTTCCCTTGATCATCGCTTAAAAGTTAAAGAGATCTGGGCATCTACTTGCAAAGCCACAGGTCCTGCTCCACAGATTCATCTCACAGGATCCTCTTCATTGAAGTAAACTCTCGTAACGATAATTCATGATTTCTAGTTTTCATATGCCCGGAAAAGCCAAATAACTGTAACTAAACAAACTGGCCTTTCGTCAGAACTTCGAGATGTCCTTCTGGGATCTCTAGATCCAGCGTTACATCCCCCCACCTTTCTCCCGTCTGCAACTGTGGCCACTGAGGCATGAAAGTCGTTTGACCGCGAACGAGACCCTCTACATTGAGTCTGGCCGGATACTGTATATTAGTTGTTTCCGCCATGGCTCGGATACTCGCACCTACATTTACCAGATCTGAGTCTTTAGACATGTCCCCTTTATCTTTGAAGCTCTCGATCAAGGCTTGCCATGGTTGTATACATTTTAACAGGAGGTCTCTTGAGTTGCAAGCCGACTCAAGCCGCAGTCGATCGTGTGCGCAATCTTCAAGGACTGAATAGACAGAAGCGTGCGTGCTCCTCCTGCAGATAAGGCGTAGCTTGCTGTGAAACGCCCTATGACGGAATCAAGTGTCATTCGCGGTCGATTTCCAGACAGAGATGGAGCTGATCTGTTGGGGCCATGACCAATCAATTCTTTTCTCACGAGGAGGTACAGTTGGATCCACTGGATGTTGTAGTATTTGCCGTCTTCCTCCCAGCGGTTCGCAGCCTCTCAATGCAGGTACGGTATATCCCAATCGTCTCCGTAAGGGGAAACAAGCATTGATCCAGACGTTGTCTTGTTGAATTGCAGTGCTTGGGTGCGTTTTGAAAATCGGAAAAGTCGCTTCTTGAGCAATAAGTCCCAGTCAGTATCTTCTTCGATCATCTGCGCACTCTGTATATGCTCTTACCATTCTAGGAATTCTGATTAGCGGAGAAGTAATTAAGGGACAGTTAGTTACTTTGAACACAGTTCATGTGGCCACGCCAGCATTCAAGTGCAACGTCGTGACACTCCCTCAGCCAGCCCTGTTGCTGTAGCAGTTCCAGTTCCGGCATAATAATAAAAGTGGTCCCTTACCTTTGGCAGTGCTTTGTCTGGTATGTCACTGCCTCGTGTATCATTAATCCACTCAAATTTGAACCCAGAAAGGGGGTGCACCCATTGGAATACCATCCTGTTTTTCTGTCCTCTCGAGCGTAGAGAGAATATATACTTTTCGAAGTAGTCGACATATCCGGTTAGCAATTACACCTGGTTTGCGTGAAGGCGAACATTCAGGAAGAAAATGCATTAAGTGTTTCGTTATGTGAGTCTATGGGCAAACGTGAGGTTGCGTTCAATGTGAAGGTTTTCGTGGCGTTTTCGATATGCTTCCCATGCTTCCGGCAAAATTGTTTAATGGCGAGTGAAAGATCCAAAAAGCAGCAGGGTAAGCGCTATGACCGCCAATTTCGTTCGCGAGAATCGGGAGAGAGGTAGAAGCGCTACCACCTTTGCTGAGTGAGACAGCCAGCGAGGAAATGCCCTGAACATGCTCATTGAGTATGCCGTGCTCAAATTAATAGGAGACACAAGTGGAAGACCTGGGCATGCTGGACGTGAGGAAAAATAGGGGATGAAAACTGTTGATACATTGGCCAGGCTTGGCGGTCAGATGAAATTGATACGGCCGCAGCATGGCGCATCCCCTTTCAACATTTTAACACGTATGGCGTGGCGCTTCGATCATTGCATAAGTCCGAACGGCATCTGAGCTGCATACTCCCGAAACACTAGTCTTGGAATCCTTCAAAATCGTACATATTTTTCGCGCGAGTGCTATCGCAAAAGCAAAAGCTACCGGAGCGGGAGGCCGTGGATTAATGTTCCGAGCCACGCGCGCTATTGCCAATAACAGTCGCTTCCTTGTTGAGTGAGTGACCGAGCCAGCCCCATTTCAGGGGTCAAATTCGCACAGGGGCTGACAAGGAAAGGCCCCCTGAACGTGGGGTGAGGCCTTGTCCTCGGCTCGGGGAGCCTTGCAACACTGCACCAGCTGTGGCTCGATACGCCGACTTGCTTTTTCAATACTCCCAAAGCCTTTTAGACCCTTGAATCTACCATTCTTAAGGGGACAATTGGTGCAAGATCATCCAGCGCTCGAGGATCATTGACTCCCAGCGGGCTACAGCCATCTGGAAGTGCCGAGCTAGCTCCCTAACATCCATTTTCTGCGTCAAGTAAATTTACCTCAGTCTTCGGCTGTGGGACGCACCCCTTACCCCTCCCGTCTGGAAATACCCTTTTGCTCGATGGTGCGCGCCACATCCACGCCCACGCAAATGAAAAGCAATCATCGGAGATTTGCGCTGCCAAATCGGACTGCAGGTTGTTCCCGGTAAGAGGACGTGTTTCGCATCACATTGCTGCTGGTTTAGTTCTAGCTTAGCGATTTATTTCCGGATTGATTTTCAGCACCGCCACGGGAAGTAATCTTTGCTTGGCAATATTTCTGACGCAAAGCACTTTCCGACGCGATTGGGCGAGCCCAAGCTGAACAGGGTTACCGCTCAAATGGTCCCTAAAAAAATTAGAATGCTGGCTCGACTAGGTTCGAGGTGTAAATGGGCGTGGAAAAGAAAACATAACTGGGCGAAGGACCTAATTAGTGGCTTGCCAGCCCGCCCTAAATGATGGGTGCATGGCAATTTCATGCACCCTAGTGATGAGAAGAAAAGGAGAATGTAAAATCTGATGAGGAGATGATTTCCTAAAGGCACTGACATTCAGCTGGTGGCGTTGCCACTATCTTTACGGACATACACCCATATCATATTCTTTATTTGAGCCGTTTTCTTAACCGAAGGATCCAGGGTGAGTTTGAGTCCCTGGTGCCTCCTTAACAAGGGACGAATTCTCCATCAGGACACAATGGATCATGGAAATGCCAAAAACGGTTACTTCGCGGCCTCACGGGAGATACTATATCTGAAACCCGTCTCCTAAATGACGGACAATGTTAACTCATCCTGAGAAAACTTATGCCTTGTTCTAAAGGAGGGCTATCTTTCCCTTCTTAAGGAACTCTTCTTAACTTTCGTTTGGCGTCAAGCTTCACCTGCCAGATTGGTTTTGGCATCATCGATAATGGAGTTCCAGCTTCTGCTTCATAACGACAATGAACTGGATGAAGAAAGCAGCTTTCCAACGAGAGCCGGACAGGCTAACTCTATGTTGGACAACTTTGTGTATGGCCTAGATGCGATATCAAGGATCTATTCCGCGTGTTCCAGAACTTTGAAGAATATAGCCAGCCTTTCTTCCACAATCTCATCAGGACACCTTTATTCACTTGCATCTAACGTTCTTGCGGCGCTCTTCAATCTTCTTCCACGATTCTTACGAAAGGGCGGGCTGAATCAAACCAAAACGATCCATGACACCTCTTATCTTGATGCTCTTCGAGGGTGGGCCGCCATTATTGTCTTCATCACTCACACCTTCCCCTACAAAGGTTTTCCGATTTTTCAGCATCCCTTTACCAAAGTGCTGGTCCATGGTCGAGCAATGGTAATGGTCTTTTTCGTCATCTCGGGCTATGCACTCAGCTATCGAATGCTGAAACTCATCCGGACACGGCAAGCACTTGCATTGCTCGAAACATTTATTTCCTCTATCTTCCGACGATTCTTGCGACTCTACGGTTCTACGGGTGCTGCCACGTTTTTCTCAATGTTGCTAGTTTGGTTCCGGATTTGCATCCCCGAAAATCGACAGGCGACGTTCCTCTTGCAATTAAAGCATTGGGTTATTGATTTCGCACACTTCAGTTATCCGCTTGCTCCGAATGTAGATGGGTATGTTCACTCTGGTGCACTTGTATCAACCTACTTGGGAGTCACGTGGACGATACCGATTGAGTTCAGGGGTAGCATGCTTGTCTTTGTTTTCTGTATAGGAGCTTGCAAGTTATCTACGAGAAACCGTATGACCCTTTGCTGGTTTTTTATCGTATGCTCGTATTTCTACCAAGCAATCTACGTGGGGATGTTTCTTGGAGGTCTGTTCATAGCAGACTTATCATTTACTCGACATCCGGACCGCCTGATACCGCCCTCACAGCTGCCTCGGAGTTCAGACATTTCTTTCATTGAAACGAAGCCTTCTTGCCAACCCGTCAAGGCGAAGATATTCTATACAGCTGTTTTGACGGTCGCACTCTTCTTGCTTAGCCAACCTCACGGGAAAGGGATACGTCAAGAATACTGGCCATGGCCAGTTCTTGAGAAGGTCATTCCGTCTTTCCTTGTAGGCTGGAGATCACGAGAGCTTTGGTGGATCAGTATAGGTTCCTTTCTTTTAGTATGGGCATTGGACTCGTGTCCAATGCTTCAAACGCCTTTGTTATGGAACATCTCCCAGTATGTGGGAGAGCTCTCTTTTGGCATCTATCTCACGCATTTGCTTGTCTTATGGACGGTTTGGACACCGATCCTAGACCCATTGAGAGTGCTTTGCTTGGGAGATGCAATGTGGACATATGCTCCGTTCTATGCAATTCACTTTCTTGTCATGATTTGGGCATCCGAGTTGTTTATTAGATTTGATAAGAAAGTCATCGCTTTTGCCGCGTGGTGCAAAAAGAAGACGTTTGTATGGTAACCGAAGGAAATAAGAGAATCGTAAATCTTGAATCTGTTTTCTGAGGTCATTCTTCTGCATAGTGAAGGTTATGAAAGCCCTCGACGATTGGCCATGAACTTGAATTTTTGTATTTGATGCTAATCCAGCAACTTGCAGTAGAACTATTCTAATCCACATCTTCGTTCGTTCTACTATTAAGTATCTCATGACCATTTCCAGATCCTCCGCCAACTTTACAGCCTTTGCATCTATCAAAGTTGTAAATAAATCGCTCACTCATAACTGGATGAGCCTAACAAGGGCGAAAATGAGTACTATTGTGCAGCCGTAACTAAATGTTTTATGGTCTGGTCTCATGACGATGAACAGTTGCAGAGTGTATGGCACCAACAGCTTAGCGATGTTTTGAGGATTTAAAACTGTGTAAGGTAAATTAAGATCGAAAAATCGCCGAGCTACTGAGCAATGGAATCCGTGAATAGGTGCTGGAGAATTGGAGAATAGTTGATTGAGCTAACGATGAGAAGAGCACCGACACTACGGAGCGTTTCCTCCTGCATCCCTTTTGTTTCAGAGGAAGAAAGAAGCAAGTCGTCCAATTACGCGCTGTGGCCCAAAATGCGTTGGCGCCAACAAGGATTTTGATCTTGGCG
Organism: Hyaloscypha sp. PMI_1271; assembly: GCA_021399465.1. Taxonomy (NCBI): domain Eukaryota; kingdom Fungi; phylum Ascomycota; class Leotiomycetes; order Helotiales; family Hyaloscyphaceae; genus Hyaloscypha; species Hyaloscypha sp. PMI_1271. The sequence goes on along the minus strand of JAJTUS010000227.1, from coordinate 52,406 downwards.
GATCACTAACCAGGGGTGACCCTCGACCGCTTCAGCTGAAGAAAGCCATGACGCCTCAAATGGATAAAAGTCTTGATCGGGAAGACCCTCGCGTGCAAGGCTCTCAAATCCCGATTTTCTTTTTCACCCAATCTGAGGTACTGTGGAATGCCGCCCTATTAAGACTAGGTCACTTGATTAGTGAAATAAGTCTCGTAAAAGTAAGACTACCGTGAATGCAGGAGCTACTTGTATTGCCCCCAACCCGAAGAGGCTTTTCTTTCCTCATCATTGTTTACAGGCCCCAAGTTCACATCTAGAGCATGACAGCTCAAACGAACAGCAACTCTCTTACCTTTAAATCCCTATTCTGATTCATTTGACAAGAAACGTGTGCGATCTGGAAGCTCCCGAAGATCATGTCAATATGTCCTGGACAGCCAAAAAGAACAAACCAGCTAGATTTGAATGGCGACGCCAATCTATCTACAGCAAGCTCTGCCGGTATGCTCGGCCGAGGCTCATCAAGGTGGCTTTACTCGGTATCCTGCTAGTTGGACTTTGGATCCGAACTTCCAATATAAGTCCTGGTCGAATTCTCGCACAGGCTTCCGTTCCTGCCCACAAGACTTCTTTTAAACTGGAAGGAAACACTAACCCGAGGGAATCTGCTGTCGGGAAGGTCCACGCTGTGTTTGGCGAGCTCAATCCCACCTATGAGCGAGCGCTGCGGCTGCACGAAGCCCACAGCCTCCAGATGGGTCATCCGGTGTTCATCCTGCGGGAGAGAATCCTCTCGGGGTTGTGGTCGAAACCTGCGTTTGTCCTGGCTACCATACTGCAGGAAATGTCGAAGCCCGAAGATGTCCGATTGAAATGGCTGTTGTACGTCACTTTTTTAATTCTAGTAAATTCTGCATTCAGACATAGCTCGGAGACTAAGAATTATTGAGAAACCAGGTGGGTTGATGCAGATGTTGTAGTTATGAACCCACAAATTCCACTCGACGTTTTCATACCCCCATCGCCTGAATTTGATTATGTTAATCTCCTCGCCACGGGTGACCGTCATGGTCTTAATGATGGATGCTTCCTAATCAAGATCAAGGACTGGTCCGTCAAACTTCTGTCCGGAGTTATCAGCTTCCATCACTTCAAACCCGAAGTAAAATTAAAGTATAGTGAGTAGTCGGCTCTGGAAGAGATGATTGAAAATGTGAGCTTTCACTCTAGCATGCAACCAGACCCGCTGACTCCGACCCACAGCGTTATTGGCGCAGGGCTGTCGTCAAAGTTCCTCAGTATTGGTTCAATGCGTACCTGCCAGATCAAAATGAAGGTCATTCACTAAGACCTCACGAGTTCCGACCTGGGGGGCTCCAAATCCACTTCGCAGGTAACCGTGATGGGAAACGACCGGAGCATATGGCTTCTTGGATGAACATTGCAGAGCAACAGCTGCCGGAATTTCGGAAACCTGTAGAAGATACGTCTCTGCCTGATGAGATACGAAAGTTTTGGGGACACTTGTCCGAGAGGAGGGCTGCGAAGGGCATCAGCGCAGCATTAGCTAGCACTGAACAAGTACGGAAGTGGCTGCTCAAGTCGATGCTCCAGCGGATGCTCAAGCGAATTCCGAAATGGGGAATCAAGAGGAAGGTCAAGCGAACACTGAAGTACATTCTTAGGTGGATGCTCCAGCAAATGTTTAGAGAAATAGAGTCTATACTATATACGGAAAGCTGTTTTCTACTCCTCTCCTTTAGTGATTTGGATCTTATAGAAGGTAGCTATAATATTAAGCTTCGTAAATTATTTTGGTTTCCTAATATTCTAAAGAGTCTCGTAAATTAATAGGAGTAAGTACTAGTTCTTCTTTATAAGCTTATTTAGGCCTCGATAATCTATATAAAACTATAGCCCTTTACTAAGCTTTTATATAAAAAGGATAAGAGCCGTGGTGAGAGAATAGCTTACTTAGATAAACCCTTTATCTAGTAGTTCTATAAGCGTCTTCTATAATACTATGAGCTCGTCCCGGGATATATTATATAATAGTCCTTATAGTATAATAAGCTCCTTTCCCTTAACTACTTCTAGCTTAATCTAGTAATTAATCTCTTAGCTCTAAAGTAATAGTAACTTCTCTCTTTCTATTAGGCTAAATATATCTAGGAAGTCCTTATACTATTCTAGAAGCTTTATATAAGGATCTATCTTCGTTTTCCGGGTTAGAGCTTTCTAGATATTAGCTAAACTAACTAAGAAGACTTCTATATTCCTCTTCTTACTCTTCTTCGCTAAGTAAGAGAATAAGGTTACTAAGACTTATATATAGTCTATTTTCTCTAGCTTAGAAGTCGGTATATCGCTTACTCTATTCTATACTAAGGTCTTTAATAACGAAATAAATAATTCTAACCTTAAGCTATAGATTTATATATCTTATAAGTATAACTATTATATACCTAAGATTATATCTAAGCTAGAGATCTTAGGGACTATATAGAGGAAGGTACGAGGTTTATAATAGCTATTAATATCTATACTAAGTACTACTACTTCTCTAATTATCTCTAGTACTACTCTATTAAAGGCTTTTATTTATTTAAGAGTAATTAGTATATACTAGAGGTTATATTAACTAGTAAAGTAAGAATTAATTATTCTATAAGATATATACCTAGTATTAATAAGAGTTTATATGAAATACTCTTTATTAATTATTATTAATATAAGAAAAAGGGGCTTAATTATATCCTTCCGAAATTACTTCTAAGCTTTCTAATTTAACTCTACTTCTATATACTTCTAATAATAACTTTTATTAGAAGCTAGTCTTTTCCTAAATTAGATAAGCTTAAGTTCTCTTTATTCTTACTTTAGCTCTTATCTAGAGTATTATTATCTTTTACCTAAGTTATCTTTACTTTCTTTAGGGCTACTCTTAATACTTTTATATCCTTTACCTTCGCTTTTAGCTATTCTTCCTTCTTCCTCTTCCTTTACTTACTAGCTCTAAGGGAAGTACTTAAGTATAGCTTCGCTTAATAGTTATATATAAAATAGTTATCTTAACTATATTATAAGTAGAGTCTCTCCTTCTTTTATTAATTAATTTCGTTATAGGAGGCTTAATTAGGAGTATTCTTTAATTATTACCTCGAGTTACTTAGTATAAGTTCCTATTCTATTAACTAAATAAGCGAGGTTATATTAGAGGAAAGGCTTTTATGTCTCTTATTAGACTAGTTTAGATAATAGGCCTTTATACTCTTAACTTTAACTAATTAGTCGTTAATTATTTATAACTAAGAGTAATATTCCTCGTATAACTCTTCTTCCTTTACTCCTATTATCCCTTTTATAAGCTTAGTTAAGATAATAGCCTTAAGATACCCTTTCTTAATCTTATCTTACTAGCCTTATTCCTCTACTTCTAGGATTAAGTAATTAAAGTCGCTTAAGAACTCGCCTAAGGGAGTCGACTTCTACTAGACCTAGTTTAATTCTCTTAAGGTCTTATATTACTTCTATAGGTCCTAGAAAGCTAGGTCTATTTATTTAAATAGCTCTTTAACTATAAACTCTCTTTCCTTTTATATATATCCTAACTAAGGGTATATCCTACTCGCTACTTCTCTAGATAAGTGTCTAAATCTATATTAGACTTTTTCTCTTTCTCTATTAATTACTTTACTATTAATTTCTAGCTTTACTTTTAAGAGTCCCTTAAACTAAGGGTAATAAGCTAAGTTATCCCTATTAAACTTATTAGGGTTTAGGAAGCAGGCCTTTAATCGTTTTATAATAAGGGGCTAAGGAAGTATATAAAGCAGAGGAGGCGTCTATATTCGGGAGGGGTTTAGGGTTATTATATATTCGTTAATTAAATTAATTTATATAGCTAGGTTCGCTATTAAGTTTACTTATTATACTACTAGCTCTAATAGTTATTAGGACTATACTATAAAGGCTTCTCGTAGCTACTAAGGCACTTCATCTATTATCTTAGCTTTATATAGCTATTTATTTATCTAACTAACTACTAGGAGTTCTGCTCTTATATCTTTATATAATAGAGGAGTCTAATAGGTTTCTCTTCTTAAGCTTAGCTTAGGAAAAACTTATAACCTCTAATATTAACTAGTATACTAGTACTCTAGCTTCTATATATAGTTTTAGGCGCTCTCTACTACTAGCTTTTATATACTCTAAAGTCTTACTAATACGTTAGCTTTATAGGTAGTTTCGAATAAGGTCTACTTCTAGCTTCGTTTACTTTAAGCTTTATTATTTATATATAGGTTTAGGCTCTCCTTACTTCTAGCTTCATGTATATAATCTCTAGTTAGTAAAGATAAGAGAGAGAGAATTCTAATATTATAGGCTAAGCCTTTATATAAAGAAGACTAGTAGTTTAATTAATTAAATAGAATTCTCTAAGGGGAAAGGAAAGAGAAGAAGGAAGTAAGGATAGAAACTATATTCCTTAAGGTATCTAAGCTCCCCGAGAAATACATAGTTACTCTATTAACTAAAGAGGGCATGTTATATAACCTTAGCTATAGCCGAGATTATATAACTCGAGTAAAGGCTTTTAGTTAAGTATATTAATTAGGTCTCGACTTATTATAGCACTAATCCTTTACTTAATTAGGAAGTATAATCTAGTACTCTAATACTCTATATAAACCTTAACTAAACTAGGAAACCATATATGAGACACTAGGTGCCCGCTCACTTCGTCACGTGTACTCCTTATACTTTTGCCTCTTATAAAGCACTGTCACGTGTAGTCGTAGAATACTCATTATATTTATTATTAGTAATGTAATATATTATAGAAGTAAAAGTATTTAGTTTAGGAGGTTAACTCCTAAACTATACTCCTAAACCTCTACTATACCTAATTGGGTCTAGTCTACTAGATATGCCGCGCACGCAACGCGGCACGTGACATTCTCTAAAAGTACGAATAAATAATAATAATAATAATAATAATAATAATATTATCTTAATACTCTAGTTTACTCCCCTAGGTTTAGTAACCCTCTACTTCGAGTAAGGTATATATACGGGCTAGCCGCCGCTTTTAATATCTATAAAAGTTCACGCTCCCCGCTCCTCGATTATCTTCTTCTTTAATCCTTTCCTAATACCCCTCAATTAGCTATTTAATCTTATTATACGCTATTAACCCCTCCCTACTAGACCTACTTAGAACGCCCTATTATAGGCCCGCTATAGCTAAAAAGCCTTAATAGTATAGCTAGTTTAAAGCTAGAACCCTTAATCCTCTAATCTACTACTCTAGATTTAATACTCGCGATTATTATAATAATTATTATTTCTTTAGATAGTATTATATTATCCGAGATATAAGTATGAGCTTAGCTTACTACTCTCTTTTCACTATTATACTATTATAGTCCTTATAGTAATACTCCCTAAAGCTTGCCTTTAGTATTCGTTTTATATAATATAACCTAGCTAATAGAAGAAATACCTTATAATAACGTGACTAACTTCTATTTAATTATACTATAGTATTACGTATTAGGGGAGGGATCTCGGTATAGTACTTTAGACTATAGAGATAATAATATATACTATATACCTTAGTTTAGACTAACTTATAATAAGAAGGACTAATTCCTACTAAATATAGCTATAATAGATAATAATCTATACTATACTATATACCTTAATCTAGACTAATCTATAATAGAAAGGATCTTAGTAAGCTCCCTTAGGCTAGTAGAGATAATAATATATACTATATACCTTAATCTAGGCTAATCTATAATAAGAAGAACTAATTTCTATTAACTATAGCTATAGCAAATAATTATCTATATAATAATAGTAGTATTAAAGCTTCTATTAAGTATCTTATAGACTAAATACGAAATAACTAGTAGGGAGAGAATAAGTTATAAGTAAATAGGCTAATATAGATAATAATAGGGAGGTAGATTATATAGCCTTAAAAGGAGCTTAATCTATAGCTATTATATATTAGAAGGATAGATCTAGTAATTAAAGGCTATTCTAAGAATCCTTTAGCTTAGGGTAATACTATAATAGGATTATAAGCGCTACTAGAATAGGTATAGTATACCTTATACTATAGAGTCTTAATTCTATAAAAGGAAAGTCGTTTAGGCTTAGTTATATAAGGATAGCTATAAGCTCTATAGAATAGGTATAGTGGATTAGATTTCGAGTAGGATTAGACTAATTATAGGCTAATTTCTCGATCTTTAATAAAGCTAAGGAATACTAGGGATTATATAATAAATAAGTCCTAGTAAGAGCTTAGAGGAGCCGAGATTCTATATATAGGATTAGATTATTTGATTTCAGGAGAGCTTATAATAGTTATAAGTAGTAAAACTAATATATAGACGAGACTAGTCTAATTCTAATAAGTAAGTACTCCCGGATTACTACTTAAACTACTTAATTCCCCTCGCTATACTTATTTCATATATACTTAAACTAGGTTACTCTCTACCTATATTATTTTATAATAGTTATCCTTAAGAGTATATAATTTATTTGATTTATATTTCTTATATTAAACCTATTATTATATAATAGAAATACTCTCTAGCCTTCTAAACCTAGTTATTTAATCTATATACTTAATACTAGTAATAGCTAGAAAATATATAGACTTATAACTACTTCTTCTTATTTAAGTTTTTAAGTTAAGGTAAATAGAAATATAATAGCGAGAGCTAAAGGTATATAGAAAAGCTCTACTAAAAGTGAAATTATTCTAATCTATTAATCTAGATTATAAATATACTCTTATTAGTAATAATAATAAATTAGACGATAATTCTCTATCTCTCGAGGAGCTCTCTTAGGTTACTCTATATCTAAAGATCTCAACTAAGGCCTTAAAGGCTAGGTCTACTTTTTAGTATCTAGAATAACTAGCTCTTTATAGGGCTAGACTCTAAGTTAATTAAATATAATTAGAGTCAAGTGAATATTAGAGTAGAAGTCGAGGTAAGTATACTAGCTATTCTTTATACTTAGAAGTAGTCTACTAATTATATATAGATTAACTAGTAATTCTCGATAGTAATAATAACCTAGGTACTAAGGGTTAGGCTAAAAGCGCTTCTAGTAAAGTCGATATTAGATATATTAACCTAGACACGAGTTTATATAGTACTTTTATAACCTTAGAACTCGCCTTAGTACTAATAGAGTCTATTAATATATCCGGTCTATAGTATAATATTAAAGAGGGCTACTATATTAAGGAGCTAGCCTAAGGACTTAGGTCTTACGAGTAGTATAGTATACCTTCTACTCTTATATAAGCTTAACTATAGATCCTCCCCTAATCCTCTAAGCTACTATAAGATTAGACTAGCTTATAAGGTATTAATAATATTACTAGAAGTACACTAGTAGAGTCTATACTTTACTCCTTCCCTTAGTCTTCTAATAGTAGTAATAATAGATAGATAAATAAGAATATAGCTAAGTTAGAGAAAGAACTAGGTCTAGCTTTAGGAGAGTAATAAGTAGAGTTATTATATACTAGTATACTAACTTCCCTAAGCCTTCACTTAGCTAAGGCGCTATAGGACGAGATCTAGAGTTAATAACGTAGCGAAACTACTAGTAGTAGACTAGAAGAGCTATGAGATACTTCTCGATATAGTACCCTAGCTCTTAAGTAATAAGAGAAGTAAGAGACTTAGGTAGTAGTACTAGCTATAATTAATTAGTAGGACTTGGCCGAGGTTATTAACACGGACGACCCTAAAGATAAGGAAGTTACCGAGGCTCTACTAGCTATATAACCTAAGATCCCTAAGAGTAATTAGTACTATTTTTGATTATATAAAGTATAAGCTTAGTAGCTTACTAGATAGTAGACAAAAATAACCTAGTACCGAGTTATATAGAGAAAATATCTAAATAAGTCAGATTCTTAGTTTAATAAAGATAATATATAGATATTAATACCTTCTAGATAATACTCTTAAGACTTAGCTCTATAAGTAAATATTTTCCGAGTTTATAAGATATATTCTAGCTTATATAAAGGAAAAAAAGTTTTCAAGTACCTAGTTAATATATTTAGTCTTAATAACGGTGCCTGGATTACTAAAGATTAATTAAGAATCTTACTTAGCCCTATATTAGTTACTAGACTTAAAAGTAACTAAATTCCCTGTTTTGAAATCTTAATAAATAAGTTACTAATAGAATATATCTCGAATAGTGTCTTATATCTATCCCTTAAGCTAAGTATAGCGTGAGGTTCTTCTTAGCTATTTAGTAACTCTAATTAGAGATAAGTACTACTATATATTACAAGCCTCTCGAAGCTCCTCTACTCTAGCTAATATAGCGCTAGGAGTCAAACCTCTAATACGGAAGCGAGGGCACTAAGATATATATATAGAGATTAGTAGTGATACCTACAATTCTGTAAATATTAATAATAATTATAACGCCTATAATCCTAGCGATAAGGACCTATAACCTGTAAAGTGACGAAAACTATACCCGACGCCTACTATGACTTTAATTACCTCCTAAGGGTATACCCTAGAGCTCTATATCGGATAGCCTAGCCCCCTTAGGGCACTATTAACTAGCTCACCTGAGATTAATAATACATAGCTTTAGGTTAATCACGAATATCTATTAACCTTTATTAATAATAGCTACTAATATGCCTCGTGAACTTCTCGAAGCTCGTCTATAGTATTAGAGGCAGTACTAGTTACTAAGTATCGGGAGTAGCCCTTCTAAGGCTTCCTTAAACGCACTAGGATCGGGGATAATATGACATATAATCTTGAGTTCAAACTACTATTAATCTCGGAACACCTTCACTTACCGATTAATTCCAAAGCATTAGATATCTATTCTAGTAAGGAGGCGCCGGTAAAGGCTTTGACCTATCACGACACTACTACACATTCCAAGATATACCAAGCACTATTGAAGCTAAAGAAGAGTAAAGTTTCATGGGTAAAAGATGATATAAAGCTAGTCCAGATGTGGAATGAAGACTATTCATGGGAATACATCTTTACTTCCCTCCCTAACCGGAGTAAAGGGTCCATCCGGGTACGCTATTCGACAAAATTTAAAAAGCGACCTCGTATAGGGGCCGGTCGTTCTTGAACCAGTAGAGCAGCTGATTACTTCATTGGCGTTAGGGCTCCTGTATCAGAGAAGGTCGAACCGTCAAGCAGCGGCGATGATGACGATTCAAGTGATGGAGGTTCTTGCAAGGCCGAGCGGTTCCGTTCGAGCACGAACAAGCAGGAGCCGATGGTCAGACCTGGACGAGCAGCGCTTGCTGGCATACAGGAAAGAACAAAGTCTGGGCCAAGTGTCGAATAGCCTTCCCCCGGACATAGACAACAAGCAGCTCCGACCCCTTTGCGAGCCGAGAAGCTAACCGAGCGTCTTCAATTGGTGATGAAGAGAACTGAGGCTGTATATCTCAGATACGAGAACGGGGCGGGGGAAGAGGTGGAGAGGTGGAGGTTCCTTATCTACTTACTACTTACTAGCAACACGCCCAAGCAAACAAGTACTACATTTACCTCCTCTCCCAAACACTGCATAGGCGTTCTCCACAGGCCAATATTTGGATACAGCTTTTATCCGATCCAATAGTAGCAAGCCACCTTGATCGACCCCGCTTTTCATTGCTACCGACCTCTTCCCCCTCCTTCCTTTCCCTAGCTATCCCCAATTGCCAACAACGCGCAGCCAAAATGACGAGCCAAGATCCTTGGTCAGATTAGACAACTACCAAGTTGGGATCGCCTTAACTGCAATATCAAATTCTACATTGCTGATATAGCCTAGAGCGATATTGCTCCATTTTTTCGACTGCTCCCTCATTGTGATGGCTAGGAGTGATGGATCAAAGGTCCCAAGCTCGAATCCGCGTGAGGAGCGGTACACTTTTGTCAGACACTACCGAATAATGATAGTGCGTGACTGCACTGATGAATTCGTCAGAGCTTCGCCATGCGTGATTCCATCAACATAGCCGTCTCCAACCAAACGATAGACAGTCTGACCCCCATGATTGCACTCGCTCAATGGTGCGTAACCAGTCCCATGATCGCTAGCTGAGAGCACAGGTATGTCCATGGGCCCAGTTGTCGAGCTTGCAGTTTCCCCTACTTGTCTGGCTTCTTTACATGTGTTGGTAATACGCCTGAGAATCAGGGGTATGCTGCATCCATCAACGACATGAATCTCATCTCCCTTGGAAGTAGATGCCCAGCCGGTGGCTAGCTTGCCGCTTGAAGTGACAAAAAATCGTTTGCCATTGGTGAGCAAGTGTACCCACCGATCCACAGTGTCGTTCGCTGTGTTTAGCCAAGAAAAAGGATCTTCTTTACAAATAAGTAAGTCGTCTTCTCGAGGCGAAGACATTCGCCAACGGCGCCATTTCCACCATTCTTTAACAGCGTCGACATGGGATGGCTCCATTGCTTTGAGTCTCGCCTCCCTGCCAGAGTCGAAAACTGCATTCGCAAACAAGGTCCTCCAGAAGTGATTCTCTCGCTCCGAGTTATAACTGACATCGTCTGGGAGTCCAGCTAGTCGTCTCCAAGAGAGTATAACGCTTATCATATCATTGTGGAGATAGGGCCCAGAGCTTTCAATATCGTCACCGATGCTACCGACAATGTCGACAAAGGTGCTAGTAACGGAGAGGCACAAATCGTCGCTCACATGAAATTTGAGAGCTCTATCCAAGGATGATTCACATAAATCCCAAGGATATGGCATTCCAGCGGGTTCTGGTCCCCCACTCCAATCTGGGACCCAAGAAGGAAGTTGGAATTTCTTGTCTCCAGCCATCTTAATACTGGAAAGGACTGTCAGATTACCCCTCTCCTCAATAACTCGCTTGGCAACACTAGTAAATACATTTGCAATCGGGACGCTATAGTCGGCCATGATCTTGTCAGGTCCTTCGTTGGATACGAGACCTAGCATCCCGTATATGAGATCTCGAGGATTGGTGGCCTGGCGATTCCCTAATCCAGAGGCGATAATGCATGCCCAGGATGCATCGAGCTCACCTCCATTGGCACGTTTTGCAGCGTTAATTGCCCACAATTCGAACAAATCCTTGACAGACCGGAAAGAGCGACTTAAATTACCCCAAATGGTTGTATCTTCAAGGGTGTGCATTTGAAATATGTCGAGTGCATCTCTACAACATACATGATGGAGATGCCGGTCAAGATTAAACTGAGCCCTGGCTAGCATTTTGAAGTCAAGAATATAAGGACCGTAGTAGATTGTGGGATTCTGGGCGAGAACGATCTCTTGGACTATCCATGCCCGTGTCCAGTAGGGTGTAGTGAGCATGTTGTTCAGCGCGGCAACAGACTTCAGCAAAGCCTGAGAGATACACTCGCCAATATGATCACCTTTTGAGAAGAATGGAATGTCGCTTAAGTGTTTGTTTGCTGAGAGCGAGTAGATGAGGGTCATGGCACCCAGCAGGGGCCATTCTAGCGGTTTGAGAGGCCCAGAAAAGAATTGAGGTATCTCAGATAGCTTCCTCCAGTCAAAGCATTGAGCCGTTGGGCCATTTTGAGTTCCAGAAAATGTGTTTTGGCTCAAAAGTTCTCCAAAATCTTGGATCGAGCCACGATTTTCGATTACAGTAAGGAGTATAGTCAAGAAATCTTCGTCGTTTGCATCTATATCATCGCCAAAGTCTCGAGCAGTAGGTCCATAGAAAACGGGTCGTACTTCGTCAGGTAATTGCTCAAGTACTTGCCAAAACCGTAGATCATCGCCAGCTCTATGTGCTGTCTTGGCGTAATCTGGGCCAGTCAGGGGCGGATCCTCCAGATACAGTGCTAATGATGAGTACAACCATTTAGGCCAATCCTCTTTCATTCTAGATATGATTTGACGGGAGCATTTGATCTTGCCTAAAGACCCAACTGGGTTTATTTGTGGCTCACCAAGCCACATAACAACTTCTCTAGCTGTTACGTAGATCTTCCGCATCAAGCTTATTTGGTGCATTTTCTCCACGTTGTCTGCTTGGTTGATGCATATAGCATCAACCCAGAGTGTACGCAAGGCTGTAGGTGACCGTAACCGAGAGAGTGCAGCATAAAGGTTTGTTGTGACATCCAGAGTTATGCCATCAACAAAAATGCCTTTTGTAATATCTATGTCTCCCCAAAAATAGGAGAGTGCCTGGTTTCTTAGATCAGTCTCTACTGGCTTCTAAAGTGTTTGGGAACAGGCTCACATCATAAGCTGGGTCAGCATCCAGATCGCTAATTTCGAGTGTGCAGATGATTGGATCTTTCTGCTTGCCTGGATGAAGCTCGAGCAGTCGAACTTCTTTTCTCCATTGGCTCAATTTATGTGTGTTGTATAGGCTCTCAGAAATACTAAGAGACGTCGGATGAGCTGACATATCGCTTGTAACAGTCGGCAGGACCGCTGCCGTGGGACTAACACCAGTGGGACTGAATTGCTGAGGCTCCAGGTCTGATGCCGTCCGCCGAAAATAACGTTGCATAATCGCAAAGTTCAGAATTTGTTGTATTTCTCTGTGGTGGGACCCTGAGGAGGAGAAAACTTTCAACGAATAATCGCACTCAAAGATAAGCTGATTCAAAATGTCCGCTTCCTTTTCTATCCGATAAGCCTCTTGCAAACACTTTACCACGGCCAGTCGAGCGCTCAAGTAAAGTCCCTGAGGTGATTTTGATCCGTCTGTTTCATTTGGTCGGCTGTGACAATATTCATTGGAGCTTCCTGGTCCTGGGCTTCGTGCTTGATTTGGGTCAAGTACCTGAGCGGCCTCGCCCACAGGCGATGCAACAACGTCACTATCGTCTGCCTTTTTGAGATACTGTTGTAGATTCTTGATTGCCTCCAGAAGGATATCGCGGTCTTCAGTTAGATGGTAATGCTGGGCGCAGACGATGCCCAGTTTGCCAAGTGTTGTGGAGGGCTTGGCTGGCGCCACAAGCTCCAGGTGGGCTCTCGCAGCTTCTATCAGCTTCGTAAGATGATTAATACCACTTTTTTGGTCCATCTTCCGCTCGAGAAGTTCCATGAGAAGTTCCATGGCTGTGGCAGCTGTGGGTCCACAATGCAGCTGCGTTTGCTGGGCTGCTAGAACCTTTGTCAGTTCTTCAGCGTAGACAATCGCCTGATCAAGGTAGTCAACACTCCCGGAAATCCTGTGTTCTGCTTCCAGAATGTTGATTACGAAGAATAGAAGAGAAATCTTCTCCCAAGAGTTGTCGCCGTCTAGAAGAGAGTCAACTCCGGGTGGTCGTGGTGTTGAACAAGACTGGTTGTCCATGGTTCTTACGGGTAATCCACGCTGAAGAAACTGCTTTCTAGCAATGTTCAGGTTTATAACAGGGATTAAAAATTTGCCTTGACAATTTCGCGCTGCGAAAGAAGCTATGTGCGGATTTCAGACTTATATTAGGAGGCGTACGTGACTACTGTAACAGAGACTTATAACGTGCTATTATCATAGACTTTTCTAGGGAAGAGGTTCGTATGTTTCATAACCTTAATGAGCTCATTGTCAAACACCAACCGCAGCCGCTTCTACCTATCGTTTATCTTCAGACTCCTATTATCTAAACCACCACTAAGCGCTTGTTATCAAACCAAGCCCCCTTAAGTTTCGAACCAAATTCGAAAATAGTCGCTACGTTTCAATCTCGGACGGTTTACAGTAGAGGCAGACTCTGATTGGTTTTCCATGCGTCTCGCTAAGAGGGCGTTCGGCCGGGCACCGCCCCTCGTAATGCCCTTAATACCCCCGTACCGCCCCTTCAATATGGCGTTCGGCTAGTCCCTGTAGAGGGGCGGTAATTTAATTACCGCCTCTCATACCGCCTCTCATACCGCCCCTCGCACCGCCCCTCGTACCGCCCCTTTAAAGTTCACATACAAATCGATACCGCCCCTATAATACCCGTATAATCAGAAAAAACCTGATTATACGGGTCGCAATACCCTTTACTGCCCCTTTTAGCGTCGATTACACGTGCCAAAGCCTATGGCTACTAAACTAATACACGCGTAATATATTAGAAGTAAGTAAAGCATAATTAATTACTCTATAGAATCTATTAGGAGGAAAGGTCTCTTTATTTACTTACTAGTATAAGGTAGTTAGACTTTACACGTGATTAAGCACATGACTTAGCCTACGATAATTCAGTACTTCCACGTAGTACAGGCTGGATACTAAGAGCTTTCATGCTCTTAGGCTAAGACTAAATCACGACCTTTGACGTCGAGACCCTAACGACGCTGTTATAATCAGTGTGTCAAAGGATTAATCACGTTAATCAAATTAATCGATTAATTAATTGATTAATGTGATTAGATTTTGATTAACATAATTCGATTTTTTTTTGATTAGATTAGATTAATTAATCTTGATTAATCTGATTAATACTTGATTAATCACGTGATAAGAGACTTTCTTAACTTTTCTTACTTTTCTCTTTACTTTTACTTATTAATTATTAAATAAATAAAGTACTTATTACTAATAGAGGTTAATTTCTAATTACTTTCTTTCTAATTAATATAATCTATAAAGTGGTGAGAAGTACTAAAAAATTAAGGAGGTTCTCTAAAGGTGCTTCGCTTACTTAGTAAGCGACGTCCTCGGCCGCGCCTAGCCCTGATTAGGTAAAGCGCGCTCCCGATATAGCTAGACTAAACCTCAATTTGGCCTCTACCTCGGCTTCTGGCCCTCCGACGTTGTGTACGCTATCACGTGTTCCATTAATCAAATTAATCAATTAATAATTGATTAATCTGATTAGATTATAATTAGAATATGATTAATGGAAAAATCCTTTGATTAGATTAGATTAATGGGCATTAATCTAATCTAATCTAATTATTTGACACACTGGTTATAATCGCTACGAGTAATACTAACGATTAAGATCCGAGAAAAAAAAATTCATAATATAACCCTCTACTTTTAACCTCCTCTTACATATTATACCTCATTTAAATATATACCTTTAACTAGAGGAAAGAACTAAAAGAAAATATAAAGAGGAAAAAGGCGGGTTATAGTTATAGTTTATAAGAAGGATAAGGAGGATTTTAATTAGATAAGAAAGGGAGCCGTGAATAGACTATTAAGAATACTAGTTAATATCTAGACATATAACTATTTATATAAGAGGAGGCCTAGGATAATAGGACCTAAGGTAACTACTATTTATCTAGAAAGCCTTTTATACGAAGATATATATATAAGATAAAAGGACCTAGGGTATTTATTTATTTCTTTCTAAGGCAAGGAGCTAGATAATTATCTAGGGAAGACTATTATAAGGTAATTAATAGTAGGTAATAAGGTAATAGGTTTGAATTAGAGCATAGGTATAAAAAGCACTAGTATTAAATTCAATATAGAACTAATCTCTATCCCTCCTTAGAGGTCTAGGGAAGGCTCCTATAAATAAGAGCCCTAAATAACGTATATATAATCTAGTAATTAATAAGTATATAGCTAGCCTACTAATTAGTAGTATTCCTGTAATATAATAGAATCACTAATTCTCCTAATTACTAACTATACTACCTAAGAGCTAAGGTATATCACATATACTAATATTATATATAACCCTCTATATATTATAGTATATACTTCTCTAAGGACTTTATCTATAAGATTCCTTAATTTATCCTAGTAAAAAAACGTATTTAACTCTATTAAAGCAAACTTCTAATATCTTAGGAGGTAGTATTATTATATGATTTCTAATTAGAGGGTATTTAATTAGATAAGAGCTAAGACTATAATTACGGCTTAGAGGTAAGGGCTAAGTAATAATCGCGATTTCGTTTATAGGGATATATACTCTAATTAGCTTATTTAGAATACTAAGGCACTACTCTATAGGATTAATACTACCTATTAGATATAGTATTAAAACTCTCTAAATAGCTTTAAATAGAATATTAGTTAAGATATTTATATAGAAAAACTTATATAAATATTCTAGGTTCTTTAAAGGTTATTCTTAGATTCCTGAGAAAGTAAAGTAACTAGTTATATCGTTTCTAATTAGGATTAGCGCGAAATTTGGTATTTAATCTAAGTATTTCTCTACCTCTATTTAAGGACTTCTTTATAACGCGAAAAGCTTCCCTCTTTTAACTATAACTATAACTATAACTTCCTATATATTTATCCTTACTTTTTAGCCTCTTCTTTTACTCTTCTTTAAACCTTCTTTAATTATTTTTAATTAATTCTATAATATTATTTATTATCTCTCTTCCTCTTTATAATAAGTATAAAAGTAATCTCGTAGCCTCCTTTCCTCTTATTAGTAAATACTTGAAATATTTTAAGTATTTACTTATTAATCCTAACTCTTTATATATAATAGCTCTTAGTAAGAAGAATTATAACTACTATAATAAGAATTCTAAGTCTTATAAACTAGTAGGTCCCTTACTCTTAAATCTAAGCTAAAACTAATATAATTTAAAGATTTTCTATAGTCTTTTAGAAGCTTACTAGGCTTAAGAAGATATTATAATAATCTTTAAGGTATACTTTAAAGTATATCCTAAATAAGCTTCTATAGATCTTACTTATCTAGCTAATTAGATCTTTAATAATTAGATACTTACTAATAAGCTTACTAATTTTATATATTACTTATTAAAACCTAAGGAAGATTTAATTTAGACTTATATCCTAATTATAAGTTTTTCCTAATATAAAAGAAAAGGTACCTAGTTAATTCCTTAAAGGAATATAAGAATATTTACTTCTAGGGTATTAATGTCATTACTAAGATCTCTAATAAGATTAAGTAATAAGCTATTATAGGTACCTTAAGTACTAAGAATATAACTCTTAGTACTATTTATATATTAATTATAGAGATCTAGGCCTTCTATAAGGTTTATATAGCTATTATAAATTCCTTAGCTCCTCTATAATAATATTTCACTTAGTTACTTAACTATATCTCATGTCTTATATGTCCCATGCTACTACGTGACGCGGCCGCTTCACTAAGGGAATCTAGATAGAGTGCACCTAGGGAAATTTAGGAAGCTAAGCCTTATATAGACTAGTGTATTATGAGGTAGACATATACTCCTATAACTTCCTATATACTAGTCTTTCTTTCCTTAGCTTTAAATCGTCTTTATAAGAGACCTTCTACCTTACTCTCTAAGCCTTAAATACTATACTTATAATATCCTCTTAACTTCCTTATTACTAATATTATTATAGTATTAATATATTCTAACTAAGAATAAGCGGATTCTAGAGTCTATTTCCTAATAGTTTACTAAGTCCTAAATAGGGCTAGTATTTAGAGTTTAGTGATTTTAGATATAGGATTTATAAGACTTAGTATTTATTTCTTTAAGATACTTATAACTAGTTTACTTATAATAAACCTTTCTTAATCCTAAACTTTCCCTAAAATATAAATATAATTCTTATAAACTTTAATAAAACCCTAGAAAAAAAGAACTTTTATAAGTAAAAACCTAGAGAAAGAGTATCTTAATTACTATTTATAGCTATTTTTTAAGCTTTCTAAGTCTTCTCTTTCTTTTAAGAAACCTTTCTTTTCACTTTAAGAGACTAGAATTCTTAACCTTAATAAGTTATTAAAAGATTATTATAGATTCTAAACTATAGTTTTTATTATATAATAATAGAAGTTCCTTAGAGTTTTTAAAGTTAAGGAAAGTAAGTAACTAGGTATTATAATCTTCTAGCTAGGATTTCTATTTAATTAAGTACTAGTACTCTTTACTTTAGTTACCTTATTAGTAATTAATAATAGCTTCTACTTCTTATTCTTATTCTTTATTATTTTTTACTAATTCCGGAAGCTCTCTAGTAAAGGATAAGTAAGGTTCTTAACCCTTTCTTATTATATACTCTTTAAGGAAAGAAATATAGAAAGTTAAATATAAATAATTATATATACTTAATAATTCTAGCTTATATACCGCTTATTTAATATATTTAAATACCTTAAATAGACTTATAAATTTTAGTTTAAGCTTTCTTACTTTAAGTTTAATATTATTTATTAATAGTATTACTTAGGCTCTTTTAGAGAAGTATTTATCTAACTAGTAATTATTATAATAGGTTTTATAGTTATTTTATATATAATACTATAGATCTTAAAGCTTATTCTACTTTACTTAAAGAGTCTCTAGCCTCTTATCTATAGCTAGTACTTTCCTTATAATCCTATCCTTAGGATTCTATAAAAGTTAAGGGTAATAGCTATAATATATATAAAAGAGTATATTCTATAGAACCTAATACTTTAAGTTATTATATATAAACTCTATAAAGGATAATTTCTTAAACTAGTTATTCTTTTAGGAGTTTTAGTAGTACTTTAGGTAATATTCTAGGGCTTAGTTCTACCTTTTTATCTAGTTATCTATTTAAGGATAAAATATAGTACTTAAATACTATTTATATATTAAATAGAAGTAGAAAGTAGACTAGAACTAGCTAGTAAATACTATTCCTTAATTAGAAACTATATTATTAGGGGAGCTAAAGATTAAGAAACATATTCTTATATAATTCTAGTAAGCTCTAGAGAGTTAATTATCTTATAATAAGTAATATACTTAGCTATTTTAAAGTACTAGTTAATAACTATAAGAATTATATTAAAATTAAGACCTCTTATTAGGTTCTTATATAGTAATAAGCTTATAATAAAATTTATAGAGATCTTATCCTAGAGTCTCTTAAGCTATAATAAACTACTAAGTAAGCTATATAGTAAATGCCTTTTAGCCTTAACTCTCTAGTAAATATTATTATTAGTTCACTAGTAACATGTAGTACTATTATATAATATCGTGGAATACTAGTTATATTAGTTAGTAAAGTAGTTATATTCTATAAGTAGAGATTATTATATCGAGGTTCTAATATATGATCTCTAAATACGCTAAGCCTAATTAGTACTAGTATCTAGTATATCCCGTTTCTTATATATCCTATATCTCACATATAGGAAACCAGGTCATGTGACGTAAATCATATAACCTCCGGGAAACCAGTTGTACTAATACTAGTAACTACTTGAAAAACGCGAAAAACTGACGTAAAAATACGAAAAATGTCTGAAAAATAGTATCTCTTATTTGTATACAAATTTCCTAATCCGGCCTAGTACTAGACTATCCCTAAACACTTAGTATATATGTTCCTATTAATATTCCTATCTTATACGCTTATTTCCCTCCGAATATATCTATTTCTTACCTATATATCTCTTTATTTACCTTATTCGCGTTCGACCTATTCCTTTATATCTAACTATATAGTATTTATAAGCTTCGATTTCGTTATTAAATCGGCTAGATTCGACTCTCCCTTAATTCACTTAACCTCCGTAATCTCTTATTATTCGTAAGCCTAGTAGAGGTATATTATATTAATTATAAGTCGCTTTTCTCGTATAGTTCTTAGCTTAACTAGGTATTTATAGAGGGACTTAGAATCTATATAGACGACTAGTGAGACTTCGATTTCGAGAGCTTTATTAATTATAGACTTAACTAAACCGCCTATATTAAAGCTATAAGTTATACTATAAAGTTCAGAGGCTAAGACGCTTCTAGTAACTCTCTAATACTTTATAGAGGACTAGTGAATCGTATTAGTACGTTTAGAGCTATTTGCTAAGACTAGAATATATTTAATCTAAGAGGAGAAGTCCCGATTACTTATAAAGGAAGTATCTATAAAGATAATTAGGTATAGGGACTCCTTATCTAGCTTTATAAAACATAGTTCTCTAGTAGTATTTTCGATTTACTATTAAATACGCTTATTAAGGGCTCTTATATTAGTTTCTATAGGTTCGATAGCTTAAGCCGCGATTAAGTAGTTATATAAGGCTTCTAGCTAATAGACTAACGTAATATACGCTCCTTAGGCTTATTATACGACATCTTACTCCTTAATTATAAGGTTCTTATATATATTACCTCTACTACTCATTATAGTCGTGTTCTTAACTATTACTATTTAGAGGTTTCTATACTATTATTCCTATGAGAGAGTAATACTAGTAGAATTAGTATAGATAATACCTCTATTAAACTTAAGATTATAGTTAGTTATAAGACATTTATATTCCTTAGTTAGGAGTTTAGCCTCTTAGAGCTTTAGATACTCTACTTTAGCAAAGTCGTTATCTCCTATAAATAGAGTATTATTAGTCTAAAGGCTAATAATACTAAAGGAGTAGTTACTATAGAGTAAGAACGAGTTATAAGTCAATTATTCTATAGCTAGCTTATTTAGGTAATGAGAGTAGTAAGTCTTAAACTAGTAGTTTCCGGCTTCTAGTACTCTATAGAGTAGTTTTATAACCTTTAATACCGAACTAGCCTCTAGGTTTAGTTAATTAATAAGCTTAAGAGGCGGGTTAATATAGAAATCACGATTTAGTAAGGTTAATAACTAAATATAAGCTTGTAATATATCCCGCAAGTATAGTCCTATAATTCCTATAATTATAGTAGTAATATAGAAGATAACTCTCTAATTAATTCATTAGATAATTAGTAATTATATTAATACTATATATTTCTCGTTATTATTATAAGCTTAGATAACTAGTCTTAACTTTCTAAGCTCTCTATCTATACCCTTATTCTTAATCTCGTTAATAAAGCGGGAATTGAAGATATATACTTCTTATAGTACTTGAGATCTAGAAATAACCTTAAATACACCCTTTTCTAGGAGGCTAGTAACCTTAGTTTAATAGGAATCCTCGTATAAGTCGTTCTCTAATAAGAATACTAATATATATAAAGATTATAGAGTAGAGAGTAGTATTTCTTATAGAAAAGAGTTAATTTAAAGCTGGCTAGAAAAGACTATAGTAAAGCGTGAGATCTCTAGGAATAAGTTCTTTAGATCCTAACTAAGTGAACCGATTATACTAGACTATATATAGAGATCCCATACCTATAGCTATATAATACACCCCCTAGGAAAGTATGATTTTAGTACTTTCCTAATTAGAATAGTTAATTTTTCGTAAAATCACCTGAAAAATCGTCCGAAAATATAATAATTAACGATTTTTCGGATTTTTCGACGATTTTAAGAGCTATATCCAAATTAGGACTAGTATAGTCGCTTCCCTAGATTAACTAGTTTCCCGGGAATAGGTATAAAAAGAGCTTTATTCTACTACTTTATAGCTTTCATATTAATACGAACTCTACTATACGCTTATAGAGCTCTTTTATAATACTTCTAATTATTACAAATATAGCTCATATACGTGGATTATTAACCTAACCCCCTCCCTTAGTAAAGAGAGTCCGAAGATCTCAGGTATAGTATTATAGATACGCTTTTCGCGATTTTTACTAACTTTATAGTATAGTAATATAGCTCGCAAGTCTACTATAAGTAGATCTCTTAATCTATAGATATATAGCTTATATTCTATAGTTCACTAAGTCCCCTAGCGCTCCTAGTACTCCTCTACCTAAGGCTCCTACTAAAGGTAAAGCAAAATCAAGAACTCCTCGTCCTACTTATAGTCCGGTTTAAGAGGTTCCTTACCTTAGTTATTATAAGTACTATATACTATTCCAAAGCTCGACTAACTTGAAATAGTATCCTCTACTCTTAAGGGAAAGAGTAATAGTACTTACTATAATACTATTAGTAAAGGTACTCATTACTAGAAGTACGCTTCTAGTTATTCTTATATTCCTATTTCGCTCTCCTATATCCTTATTATATAGCTCTTTCTCGTTAAATATACTAATAAATCCACTACTAAGAAAGTAAGCTCTTTTCCCCTTTATTAGTACTTCTAATTCTAATCTCTTAGAGCGTATCTCTCATCTTAGGTACTCTATCTATACTATACTTAAGATCACTAAAGCTAATAAGGAGGGCTTAAATAATAATGAGAGTATAGATTAGGAGCTCGGTTCTAAGGATAAAGAGATCCCTACTATTACTAAAAGTAAAGGTAAAAGTAAAGGTAAGGGCAAAGTAGTTAAAGAGAGCCTTAAGGAATAGTCTAATTAAGTAAAGGGCCTTTTATATAAGCTCATCGATACTATTATTAAGTATCTTTAGATCTCTTCCCCTCTAGCTTTATACTCTATTATTTATTAGATTCTATAAATAAAAGGTATAAAAGAAAGCCTCAATTCTTATTAATTAATTGTTTCGATCTTTGCTCTAATATCCTAAAGGTTTAGTAAAGCCCTAAAGCTCTCGAACTTATAGCGAGGTAGATTTTTCGTGAGTCCGTCTACTAGTATATTACTCGTTTCTAGATATATAATCTTAAATACGCCTTTACTATACTCTTAATATAGCTATATATTCTAGATATTAATATAATAGAGCTTTATAGTAATCCTCTCATTCTACCCTATAATTAGTCGAATAGTCTATTAATTGTCGCAAAATATCGTCTAGAGCTCTCTAAGATTTAAGCATAGATCCTTAAATAGCCTCTATAGAGCTATAGTCTCCTTTACTATATAAGCGACTCCGAGTATTTCCGATTTAGTTAAAGAGGTTATTACTATATTCTAGCGAGTAGCTTTCTATATAATAAGCCCACCGAATAGGGAAATCACATAGCTATAGCTCGATTAACGTGTATTAGGATTATCTATATATAATGAATTAGACATAATCTATAATTACATCTCTCTATACTCTCTATTATACTAAATAGCTAAAAACCTAGTCCTAAATAGATATCTGAGAGCCTAGTCTATAGCTATAAAGTACTCCGGAGCTAGGTTCATGAGAAATTAAGAGAGCACTATAGCTATAAAAGCTATATCCGGTCTAATTATAATCGCTATATAGAGTAGTAATCCTATCTTCTCTTAATACACCTTGATTTAATACGGATAAGCTTAACTAGTGCATTTCCGTAGCTCGATTCCAGGTAAAGGAGTACTAGGGCACTTCCTATCTACTATATTAAACCTTTTAGTAATCTTCTCGATATATGTATTATAGACTAGCTAGAGCTTTCTAGCTTTATAGTCCCTAATTACCTAAACTCCTAGAAACTACTCTATATCCCGTATATTATAAAGCTCGTAAACTTCCTTAATTCGAGCGATTATCGATTTAGTACGTGCTTCATTATCCTTATAGTAGAGTACTTAAAAGTCATCTATATAGAATATAATAAAGACCTTGTAATCTGTGTCCACGTATATATAGGGCTCTTTATTAAGCTAAGAAAGACCGATTCTCTTAAGAGTATTAGTCTAGTACTTATATAATAAAGCAGGTGAGTCCCTAAGCCTATATAGAGCTTATTTCACCTCTACTATATATCCGAGCTACTTAAACCCGTCTAGTAGCTTAACTACTACTTTAGGCCTATTAGAATCACGCTCTATATTAATAAATACGTTTACTATATCGAACTACTTCATTTCTAGATTAAAATGAGCTATAATTACACTAGCTACCCTAAAAGACCTCGCTACGAGTATAGTGGTATATATAGATAAGACTAAAGTATCCTCCTAAAGATCTCTATATATAACTAGCCTTAAGTAATAGCGGGTAATATATTTATCTAAATCTATCTTATATATAAATACCTATTTCAAGGGAATTAGTAGCGAGCTTACTTCATTAATAGGAATAATCCTCTAGTATTTTCGAGCTTAGAGGTTATTTATTTCTAGCTTTATATCTACTATGAAGTACTCTCTATATAGGTATTTCTCTAGATCCTTCCACGTCTTTAGAAGCTTTAGGAGATTACTAATATAGAGTTTTCTTATTATTATACTCCCTAGAGCTCTATACTCTAGGGGTACTTTTAACTAAACTACTACTATAATTATAATATATATAGTTTAATAATCGAACCCCTTCTTATAATCCTCTAGCTAATTAGGCCAGAGAGATCCTAGAAGAGATTCTAGGTAGTCGTTCTAATCCGAACCTCTTATTAAGTATAGTAGTATACTTATAGTAGTTACTATACTACTACTAGCTCTACCTAAATCGCTATTCTAATCGTCTCTCTTATACGAGCGTGTTCTGAATACTATATATCTAGTCTTAATAATCTTTAGTTATTACTTTCTAGGCTTTAGTCTAGGTTTCGCTCTTTTATTATCTACTTCAGTTAAGCCTTAAGCTCCTTCTATAAATATTTCTCCCTTTTTAGAAGAGTTATTTATTCCCTTATTAGGAGTTCCTCTTACTTCGGTAATAGGAGCATTTTATAGATCTTGTAATTAATCCTAAGGAGATCCTTTCCTGCTTTTATTAGTTTAGTATACTTCCCTAACGATTCTAGTATACTCTATTATATTATCCTCTATTATACTAAGGCTATTTAGAAGCCTAGTACCTTTAATTCTACTACTCCTTAGCTCTAGTATACTTTCAGGTTCTAGAGTACTTTATAGAGTCATGAGTCCTATTCCTAGTAAGGTTTCCGAGCTATCTACCCCTAAGTTATAGCTTACTTATATACTCTTAAGCTTTTCTAATAGTTAATTTAACTACTCTATACCCCCTAGTTTAGGCTCCTTTTCATTTTGCTCTAAAGAGCTCTCGTACTATAATCTCTTATTCTTAAAGATTAATTCAGTGTCCTAAATCTCATCCTCTAGGAGTAGTTTAATTATCTCCTTTATAATCTCTATATAGTAGCCTTCTGTATTATTATACTCTTTTTTATAGAGGATATTCTCGTTAAATACTATATTACATATAACGATTACTCGATTAAGTATAGGGATCTAGATCTTATATATATTAAATATAATATATCTAACTAAGTATCTAATATACCTATATAGTATAACCTTGAATACTCTATTATTCCGCCCTACTTCGTAGTCCTTAATTAGTAGATACGCCCTAGAGCTATATATATAGATCCTATTCTAGTCAAGTCTAAGATCTATTATTATTCTTGTAATAAGCTCTAGATTATACTACCTAAAGTAGTTCCTAAACCACGAATCGAGCTCTTTATTCGGTATTTTCTAGTTATATATATACGAGGGGCTTCGATTATATAGGTAAATCGTAGCTATAGAGCTCTCTAGCTATAACTTTTCCGGTAATCCAGCTATTATATATATTATAATCGCCTTATTAATAATCTCTTACCCTACTCTCTCTACTCCTCTATTCGGCTCGTATATATATAACGGGGAAAGCTTAATTACTATCCCTTATTCCTTTGCCTAGAGCTAATAAGCTAACTCTCCCTAGATTAGAATTACTACCTTCTCTTAATCGTACTTTATATAAGTAATCGATAGATTATACTATCTATATACCTATAGTTCAAACTCTCTAATTATATTAAATACTCTTATACCCTCTTTACTTAGTAATAAGTATCTAAAGAGCTTTCTACTAAATTCGTCTTTTATAATTAGAATCTAGCTCGAACCGTCATAGCTACTCGGATAATCGAATAGGTCCTATAGGACCCTCTAGAATAGTCGAGGAGATCGTCTCTTAATAGGCCTTCGTGAGATCACTTACCTAGTATACGCCTAAGTGTAATACTCGTATATAAGTCTCGTTAAACCATGTATTTTCACGTTCCTTACATATTCGACGAGCTTCTAAAGAGCTTTATAGGCTAGATATCCTGCTCTCATATACCACTTTTCCTCTAAATCGCTCCTTAGCTTAAGATACTCCCTAGATCTCTTATACCGAGTCTTAATTAATCGTTCTAGTATTAGAAACATGAGAACACTACTAGTACTTATAGGAATTTCGAATAGAGTAGTAGAGAAAGTAGATATTAGCTTATATTTAAGGAAGACTAAATTAAACTTACGCTTTAGTTATATTAATATAATATTCTTCTCCTTTATTCCTAGTCTAATTATAAGATTATATCTATAATATCACGTATCCTTTTTAGCTAAATAAGCTTTAGAAACGATATTTATATAGAAGCCTTCGACTACTACTATATTATAGAGGATTAGATCTTATATACAGGGTCCCTAATCACTATTAATAATATTTTTGATTATACGAGTACCTCTTCTAGTGATTGGAATAATAGTCGTCCCTACTTCTATATAATCGTCGATCTTTACCTTAATAAAGGTCCTAGGATTAATTAATTCCTTACTATTAACTAGGTATATAGTACTATAGTTATCTAGCAAAGTACTCTATAATAGTAGGTATCTTAAAAAATCGAGTATTATATAAATACCCTATCTAGGCTCTTAGATTATAAGTATAGGATTTACTAGAGTAGTATTGAAATTTCCTAGATATCCGATACTCCCGGAGTTCGATTCCTTAGGCTTCTTTTTAGTACTAGTACCTAAGGATAGCTTGACTACTACTCTCCCTAAATTATTAAGTTTTAGGCTGTATTTTTGCTCGAGCTTTAGCCTAAGCCCCTTCTAGTGCTCGGTTATTAGTATTTCCTGAAGTCTTCTAAACTAATCGTCTATAAGCTTAAATCTAAGCGCTCTTTAGCTAGATCCTATAATTATAATCTCTACTATAGTATAGTTAACTAGCTCCCACTTATGTATTTTCTTCGACAAGCCCTTATAAGGGTACTTAAAGTACTTATCTTTATCTGAATAAGGTTTATTATCTAATCTAGAGGCTTAGCCTCTAAGTATTATATAGATTCTAGGAGCTCTAGTATACTTAGTACTCTGATTCTCTAAGATAATTTAATTAAACACCTAGCTATACTACTCGAGTATAAGGATTAGTATCCCTAGCTCGTTCTTCCTATATAAGTCACTAAGCTATTCCGTCGCCTAGGTAAGACCGATTTTCTACTAAAGTACTATAAGGAACTTAATTACTATTAGAGTCCCCTCGATATTAGTAATCTTAAGGGCTTTGGTATAATTAAGTACCTTCTCCTAGTTAGTAAACTAGTGCTTTAGACTAATACCTCTTCTACTTACTTATAGTAGAACTCCTTAATATACTCTATATACTAAAGTAATCTAAGCTATATTTATAGAACCGTATTTCGTAGCTAGTACTTTAATAATCTCGTAAATAGAGCTCTACTTACTTAGTTTAAGCCCTAAGGTAGAATTCGTAAAGATCTCAGTATTAACTATTTAATAGAGCTATTATCTAATTACTTAATAGCGTGATTACTTATTCGTCTAGTTAGTTTTCTTTACCTTATAGTCCCTAAGGCTCACTAAATAGTATTCTCAAATATCGACGAATATTATAGGCTCTAGAGATATGGGCTTTAGTCCCTTCTCCTCTAGAGATTAAGTATCCTTATCTTAGTTCTTGATTTCGATCTAATACCTTATATAGCGATCCTGAGTTACTCTAAGGATAAGCTCGTCTACTATAGTAAGAGGTTCCAGGGGAGAGTTATCTAGCTTAATTATATAGTCGACAAATAGGTTAATCTCTTCCTAGATACCTTCGTTTCTAGCTATACTATAGAGAGCATCGAACTAGTCCGCTTAGGAGGCGCGGTCCTTAAGAATAACGATCTTTACTATAGCTTCTATTATACTTGCTTTAAGGTTAGAATTATTAAGGTCGAGTTCTAGTAATCTATAGAGAACTCATATATAGAGCGAAGTATATAATTTTCAAAGGAATTAATAAAATAAGCTCTTAAATATACTCTATAGCGTATTAAAGGGAAGCTTATTAATACGAGGCCGGGCTCATAACTAATACACGTAAAGATCATAGAGTAGGGAGTAGTATTTCTTATAGAAAAGAGTTAATTTAAAGCTAGCTAGAAAAGACTATAGTAAAGCGTGAGATCTCTAGGAATAAGTTCCTTAGATCCTAACTAAGTGAACTAATCACACTAGACTATATATAGAGATCCTATACCTATAGCTATACAACAAATACTATTATATTAAAGTTCTTATAAGGTTTACCTCTACTATACTTTAGTGAAATAAGTAAGATAGCGGGAGGAATTATACCCGCGTTACCTTCGTTATTACCTTCGCCTTCACTATAGTATTTAGGATTGTCTTTAGGACCCTTAGAACTAACCTTAATATCCCTTATATAGAATAGCTTTATAGAAGTTAAATAGAAGGTAATATTACTATATAGTAAAGCTAGTATACACGACTCTCCTTATATTACTACTAGCTTATATAGTCCCTACTAACTACCTAGTTAACTTATATTCCCCTCGCGCTATACTAGAATATTCGAATTTAGTGTGAGTTTATAGATATCGCTTATAGAGGGGCTATTACGTGTATTTAGGGCGTCTTCGACTTAGTACTTAGCTTATAGCTTCTGAATCTCTATCGTTACCTTCTTTAGGGCTATTAAATATTAGGAAATAGTAGGTGCGGAAGTATTATATTTACTTAATTAAGGTAGGGCACTATAGACTAGAAGGATAAGAATAATTCTATTAATTCCTATAGTATTATTAAGAGCCTTAAAGGCTATTTATAGAGCTATCTCTTTACTAATTCCCTTAATTTCAGCTATAATAATTAAGTAGGTATATCGAACTAGCTTATAGTAGCGTTTAACGATTCCTATAGAGTTGTAAGCTTCTATAGAGACAATTTTCACTTTAGTTCCTATCATATTTACGAGCTAAGCGAACTCCTTACTAGTGAACTGTTTTCTGGCGTCTACTATAATCTAATTAAGAGGACCTAAATAAGTATTAATCTAATATATCTTTAGGGTATTCTAGGTATATAGTACTAATATTCTAGAGCTAATAGCCCTCGTAGTATCTAGTACTCTCGTCGATGACGTGTAGAATAGGCTTCCTAAGGATATAGAATATAATAACAATAATCGAGAAGTTAAAGCTAATATCGTCTCTTAAGTTAAACTTGAATCTATTAAGTAATTTTCTATTTTTCTAGTAGTATTTATAGTATTTCGTAAGGTATTCTAGGGCTTCTATATTAACTTTATAGCTAGCTCGTTCTAGTAAGTTTCAGAGCTTATTAACTAATAAATAACTGAATTAGTAATAGAGACGTCGTAATTTAGTCTTTATAAGGAAGTATGAATTATAAGTAAAGGATTCAGAAATGAGGCTTTATAATATATTATTCTAAAGCAGAAAAGAATAACTAAAATATTATATAATAGGTATATAATATCTAGTAGAAGTAATAATATAATTAGTAAGATTATTAAAATAGACTTATAGCTTATCTATATTATCTAAGCTAAGTAAGAATAGAGTCTTTAAGAGTATAAGATAGAATTATACTTACCTAATTAGTATTTCTATAACTATAGAACTAATAGAAGTAGAAGAGCTTATACTAAAGTAGATAATAACTTGACTTTTAATACTCTCGTCGAGCGCGATACTATTATTAGTTTATTATAAAGCTTAGAATTAATTAAGGCTAGTAGTTAAGTATTTAGAGGCTCCGGTATTAATTATAATTCCGTAAAAGCGCTAGCTACTATATTTAGATATATCCACTATTATAAAGGTATAAGTATCTTCTATAGATAGTTCTTTAAGCTCTATAGTATAGTCTTCGCCTATTAACTAGTATATAAAAGAGAGAGAGGTAAGTTCATCTATAAGGCTATTAGCTATAGTTATTAGTACTTCAGGAGCTCGTATATTAAGAGCTTATTTATTAGGTAATTATATATCTAGAGCGGCTAAGAGACTCTCGATAGAAGTGAAGAAGGAATCTGAGTATTAGTATTCGTCCTCTACTTTTACTTCGTCTATATCATTAATCGTATCTATTAAAAGAGCCTTAAAATTATTACTTAGATTATCCTCACTATTCTAGTATATCTCCTATTTACCTTTTATATAAGTCACGTATTATAGATATAAGTAGTTGAACTCCTTATTAAAGTTTCGGGAGTTCAGAGCCTTGAATTAATAGAGGTTTCTAGCTCTAAATCGAGCCTTTTCGTCTTATTATTCCTCTAGCGAATACTTCTAGGAGCGGTAGTCTAGTTTCTTATATATAAAGCACGACTTCGGGGCGTTCGAATTACTATTACTATAGCGAGGCTTATAGGAATTCGAGTAGCTATTATAGTAGTCATTATAGTAGTCGTTACGATTTCTGCTTCTGCGACTATAACTATAGTCGTTTTAATAGTTTCTAAACTAATAGTTATTCGAGTGGAATTATTAATTAGTAAAAAAAGTGAATTCGCTATTAATCTATTATTACTCCTTCTCGTATATAGTAATAAAAGACTATAGTTTATAGATAAGCTAACCGAGATCTATAGGAGGGTCTAAAACTATATATTAGTATACCAGAGAGCCTTAATAAGTAGTAATGATCTTATTATATAGGAATTTGGTGCTTTATAAGGTAGTCGTAAGTCCAAACTAGAGTTAATATAAATCGTTAATTAGAATCTAAATAACTTTAAATACCGACTTTTTAAGGTACTTAACTATTATAGAATTCAAGTTAGTAGTATTCTATTTATCTAGATTTCGATATTAATACTCAGGTCCCTTAAAGAAGTTATAGATATTATTATAAGCTACTTTATAGGATTAATAGAATAGGCTATTATTATAAAAGAAGTCTTATATTAGGCCCTTTAGTATAGTAGGGAAAGCTCTTAGAAGTGCCTCTTACGAGAGATTTATATATTAATAGATATTAAGGAAAATAGTGAGTTTATAGTTAAAACTACTATTAGTTCTATTATACTTCTAATCTTTAGTATAGATTATAGCTACTTCTCTAATGAGCTTTATAGCCGGGATCACCTAAGGAGCTCCCGGGTTAAGTAGTAATAGTAGTAGTAGCGGCGGAGGAGGTTAGTCGATGTTCTATACGCCTTATTCTAGTAGTAATAGAGGTTGAGGTTAAGATTAAGGTAGTAGTAGAGGTAGTAGAGGAAGTAATTAAACGTCTGATATACTAGGGCGTCTAGCTTCTCCTAAAGTTACGAAAACCGAAGTAATAGGCCTATTTACGAGATCTACTCTTACTAGACCTAATTATATAATATCGTCTTTGTTCTATATACGCTTTATCTCCTCATTAATAACGTTAACTAAGGACTAGGCTATAGTAAGGTGATTTATGTTCTAGTTTATAGAAATACTACTATACTAAAGATAGGATTAAAGGCGCTATAATTCAGTGTAGTTAAATTAATTAAAGGCTAGAAAGTCGAAGTTTTTAAAGTTATCCTTAAATAGATCCTATAGATTATTATTAGTAATTCTATCTATAGAGTACTAGTATAACTTAGTGTCTAGATACTCCTAAAGATCCTCCTTCGCTATAGTTACTAGGTTAATCCTATTCTCCTATTTCTTAATCTTTTCCTTTTACTCGTCGTCGTCTATATTAACCCTTCAAAATATGTATGTGTTTGTAGTTTCAATAGAGGGATAGTTCAGAGGTAGGGTAGTTTATAGTAAGTTCGTAGAAAGGTATACCTTTAACCTTTAAGCTTACTTAAAGTTGAAGGGGTTTTAGACGTGGAAAAAACGGAAAACACTACGCGTTAAATCACATGACATCTGGCTTCTAATTCGCTACTTTTCTGATGTGGGTCTATTCCGCTATTCTAATTAGTTAGCTTATTTTAGTAAGGAACACTAAAAAAAAATCAAAAATTAAAAATCAAAAAAACTTTAGGAAACTAGTATTATTATAAGTAAAAGATCTAGGGCCTAGAATATATAATTAGACTATCTTTATTTTAATAATTTAAAGCTAAAAAAGAGAAGAGGATCTTAAGCGAGCCTAAGAGTAAAGAAGAAAATTCACTTAAGCCTTAGGTATATATTTCGCTTAATTTTCGGCCTAAGGCTTAACTATTAGCCTAAAGCTTAACTATTAACTTAAAGTAAGTTACTATTAGTATAATCGATTTCCTAGGGGTTATGTGATTTATGTTATATAATTATAGTAACTAGGTTACCTTTATATAAGTAATAGGATATAGAAAGTAATAAGATATACTAGATATTAGTATTAATTCGACTTAGTATATTTAGGGATTATATATTAATACCTTAATACTATAATCCTTACTTATAGAATATAATAACTTTACTAACTTATATAACTAATATTTCACGATATTATATAATAGTATTATATATTACTAGTAAACTAATACTAATTAGTTTATATATATAGATTAGAGATAAGTATTTATATTAAATAAAGTATTTAGTAGCTCTTAGTAATAGTAATCTAGTTTATATTAAAGAAGAACTACTTATTAAATCTATGATTTAAAATATCTAATAACTTAAGAGAGAAAATAACTAGCTCTTATTAATTAATAAGTAGTTAGTTATTTAATTATTTATTTAGTTTATTTAGTTTATTTAATTCTATTATTCTTTAAAATTAACTTTATTTAGTACTAAGACTACTTTCTTAATAACTAACTTTTATTTATAACTTCTACTTATATATTACTAGGACTCCTCTTTTAGAAATATATACCCTTAAAGCTTTATAAGCTCTTTAGCTCCTACTTCGATTTTATTATTAAGTTAAGCTCTTTTAAACTTTAGAACCTCTCTAGAAAACTTAATATTTTATACTCTAAATTTCTTATAATAGATAAAATATTTATAAATCTTAATAATTTTATTATTAATACTTTTCTATAAATTATGAATTACTTTTAAACTTCTTTTACTATAAACTATATATATATACTTAGAAAGTCTTAGCCCTAGAAGTTTAAGATAGTAAACTAATAAAGTAAATAAATAGAAAAGTAAAAAGAAAGTATTAATTTAGAAAACTCTAATAAGAATAATATTCTAGATTACTTTAATACTAGATTATTCTAGTATAAGAAAGAAAAGTTAATTAATAAGGTCCTCTAGAAACTATATAAGAGAGACTTTATTAACTTTGATATTAATATATTTAGTTTACTTCTAGAGTCAAGGTAGTAGTGTTTTAATCCCCGGATCCGGGATAGTTATATCGCTGTTTTTAGGGGGTCGGAACACCAAAACTAAGCGAGCATCGTCAGGGGCAGCCAAACATGGAGGGGCAGCCAAATATGGAGGGCCTTATTACCATCGCCATCACCATGGCTATCGCCTTCCCCGATTTTCTTCTCTCGCATAGGTAGCAGGCCTCACGTAGTCATTCGTTACTCTCCGAGCTCAAGTAGACAGAGCATATCTCAGGTCGCAAAGACTAGTCACCCTCTATCGCTCTTCTTCTATACTAAATCCCAAATGCGCCAAGCCAACCAATTGCCTTTACGGTCAAAATTCTATGTGATGAGACAAGGCAGAAATCCTGGTAGGGCTTCGCAACTCGATGGGATGCTTAAAGCATAGCGCAGGGCTTGCATATTACGTCTCGCTTACGCTCAGGGGCTTCACGAGCCGTGCCCGAGTGCACCCCAGATCGGAGGCCAGCGGCTTACTGTAGTGAGCTCGGCTTATCTAGTCATCTTTAAGCGAGGTGTTTAAATTCGCTCAAACCACCATCGAAAAAATATCCTGACTTCCTATACCCTAATATCCCCTACCTGATTTTTCTTACGACCTTCTGATTTATGCTTATGGAAAAAATCTGCTTAGCATGCCTGTGGCTCCGGACTACCGTTTATTTTGCTGCTTATATAATCTCTACGCGATGCCCTGCCGAAAATCCACCTCCTAAATCCTCTCGTTATGCTGGAACCTGAACCTTCTCTACTATCTTCCCATGAAATACTATCTCCTCACGAAATGCTATCATACTATCTTCCTATGAAATACGATCTCCTAATAAAAAACCCTCCATTAAATCTACTCTAAATCTACCATTCTAACTAACCTGTAAAACACCCTACATACATTCGATGCCTCCATCCCACCCAACTTAATCTTCCGTCCAAACCACTGGAATTTCTTCTCGGGAACTCCCCTATTAACTGGATCATCCTGCATCCATGCCCAAATCATATCCGCATCCATGGACGGCCACATTCGTAAAATCACCGCAACAACCGGAATCACAACCTGGCCGTATTGACACTCCATGGTCGGATCCTCGATAAACCTCCCTGGCTCATCCTCGTGCCACCATCTTTGGCATATGGCTTGCGGCAGTCCACATCGATAACAACACGAAAACTCCTCGAACCGCTTCTTGTTCTGCATCCCGCTGTGTAACTCGCCCACGTCTCGCAATACCACAGCGACAAATTTTGATATACCGGAAGCTCGAAGATCAAAAAATCGCATCGGACGGTCGGCCCGAGATAAATCAGGGACCCACGACGGAAGTTGCAAGATTGATAGAGTGGCTCGCAATAAACATCTGGCTAAGATGTTCCCAAGCTCGTGTCTTTGAATTAACTGCAGAGTAAAGTCTTTGAACACTTCCTCGACATTTTTGGAGTAATCAGGTACAATGCATTTACGGTCTGCTGGAGCTGCTAGACCACGGATTGCATACAAACGGTCTCGAGGATCAGAAGCGTATAACTTCCTCTTCTTGTTCAGGAGCGAGTAAAGCGATTGGTATTGGGATGCTTTTCTTTCAGTCAAATCTAAAAATTTAGAAATGCTGTTGCTAGCAAAGTCCTCGATTGCAAGGTTTTCTATGAGTTCATTCAAATGGTCCAAAATGGTCCAAAGCCATTGTAGACTGGACCCAAAGGTCTGCCAGTCAATGCAATCTGTGCCGACAGATACAGTCGCATTTGTGGCCAACCCGATCTCCTGAAAGACCCAAAGTCTGGAGAACCATTCCCGGTGCAGAAGATCTCTGATTGCAATCCAGCTGGGTGCATGATATTTCAGAGCGTCTACATTATTGCCAAGAAGCTTCGCCCAGCTGTCTGTCTTAAACATTATTGTGCGCGTCTCGTCCGAAATATTGACACCCTCTCCAATTCTGATCAGCGACTCGATTGCGAGTTGACTATTGCTCGAGCTTGGGCCAAGCCACACAATGACTTGTCGAGCATTGCTATAGATCGAGCCCATATCGAGGACCTCTGCGCTCCGCTCAGGCAAATCATTTTGATTGATACAAAGAGCATCAATCCACAAGATTCTTGGCTTCTTTATATGCCTTAAATGTCCCAAAGCGATCGCAAGGTTGTGGGCGATACCTATGATGGTGGCGGGCTTGGAGTCGTTGTTTCGTTTTTGGCGTCCCACGGAACCCATTAACTTTGATAAGGGTTTGACTGGCTCTCGCTCGTATACAAGCGCAGTATCTGTTCTTGCCGGATCGCGCCAGACGTAGGAGAGTGCCTCGTACTTTGGGTTGGATGATCGATTCACATGGAAGATCTCCAGCTCTATATTGGCCGACATCGGACCAGGCAGAAGGCTGAGGAGTCGAAACTCCTTGCCATCTTTTCGCAGTGGAGAGTATTGATATGGATTCATAATAGAGGTAGTAAGAGCAACGTGACAGCCAAATTTCTCTGGAGATTGCGCTGAAGCTGGTAGCAAACTTGTGAGGTTGGTTTTTGTTGGGGCACCAGGCTGGCGAGGGCATTCCAGCTGATTAAGGGCCTGTCCTGCCAATCTCATGTGCGTCGCCATATGCCATACGCCATTAATTCTAAATGGAACGGTGTATGATCCATACGATTAAATATGGTAATCGTGTTCTTTTACCCTCCATTCATAGCGGTGAGCTTACCGCCTTCCGTAATATCTCCACTTTTGAAGGCCGTGCTGTTCTAGCAGTTGACCCCGCATGCTGACTCCCATAAATCTCTTCCTTTTTGAGCTTTTGAAGCTATTTCTACGTATTAGATCCCCTGATTTTCGCTCAAAGGAGTCTTCAATTACAGAGATTTCATCTTCAACTCCAGGTAATTGAGCGATTGGATAATACCTTTAATAGAATTAAATGCTAATACGCACGATAAGGAGAAGCGGGAATTATGGACGACGATATATTGCGCCCCGGGCCCCAGCCTTCTGATAATTTATTACTAACAGCTTCTACTTAATTGATACTAATCGTGATCCCTCCAGTGTAGTATACTACTTGCAGAAGGCGACTAGAGCTTGAAAAGCCTCTAGATTCATGCGTAGAACCTCATAGATCCGCCCAGGGTGTGCAGAGGATAATAATTCCGTAATCCTATCTCTTCCAGTCGTAGTTGAAGTACGTTTAGCGCGCTTGTCAAAGTAGGCTTCGTAGTGGGAGGAGATAATTAATGCGTATAGCTCAATAATAAGGTCTTCTTCTTCTGAATTAGAGGTTTCAATATAGGAATCTGCTATTATTATACCGGGGCTTGCTGTAGAAGACATGATAATAATAATAGAGTATAACCCCGCTTCGTGATATTTTATTTTATTTAATTAGTCTAGCTTATGGAATTAATATTAAGCCTTATTATCGAGGCATGGTTACATTGAATGGAGCTCAACCCTGGTCAAAAGGTAGTCGCGACCACCTTTTAATGTCATACAAAAAACACGTCCTTTATGGTGGTGCCATATAATTCCATATAAATCTGTCATATGGCGATTTTAAATGGTGTGGTTGACGAACGGTGTAGTAATTTTAAATGATATTATATGATATATGGGGCGCATATGAGATTGGCAGGACAGGCCCTAAGGTCACGCAACGAGACGTGGCATTCATCGGCCACAGCCTGGGATTCGTCGGAATTTGCCGGGGTGCATGGGCGCGTAGAATAATAACGATTTTACTAGTTTACTTATATAAGAATTAAACCTTAATTCTATTAATTATTTATAAGGCCTTTATACCACGATTATTTAAACTGTTATAATCTCGTTACCTTTAGGGTTTTAAGTCAGGTTGAGATTTTATTTAATAGCTTATAGACTTTTAATAAAATATTATAATAATATAACGACCAGTCTTTGGGTCACGTGGAGCTTAGGGGGTTTTACCCCTTGTTGAAATTAGGTGCCTGAGGCACCTAATGGAGGTCGCCCTGAACTAAGCCTTAGGGGCTTAGGGAGCCTGGGCTGAATGCTATGGGGTTGTGCACTAATTAGGCTAAATAGCTGGGAGCTTATTTACTGGTATACTATGCCCTAGGCTTACCGGGCATACTGAGGTATGCCCTGTAAGGTGGAATCAGTTCAGCTAGGTATAGATATAGGCTTACTGCTTAGGGGGCCATAGCGCATGTGACTTAGGGCGTTCAGGGCTATATAGCTAGGCTACATTCCACTGTAGAACAGCAGTCAATTCAGTATTGTTTATGCGGAAGCATTGCTACGCACGTGATTCAAGCTTCAACACCCCTGAGCTAGGGAGCTTTAGCTTACGGCACAGCTGCGTGAGCTTATGTCCTCTCCTTTAGCTAGCTTCTCTACCTTCTTTATCTTCTTTGTTTCCTTAGTATTAGACCTATAAATGGCTTCTCAATGCACTCCCACATGCCCCTTAAGGTCTCCTCCATTTGCGTCGTTACGGCTTTTCTAGTGCTATAATAGACTAAGCTAGATATTTGAGTTTATTTTATTTTATTCGATTAGGATACTAACTTTATTATAATAAGGCCTATCAAAGCGCTAGCTGGAATAAGAAAGACCATAAGGCAGACTATAAACTTCTCAAGCATGCCGATTTAAAAGGACTGTTTTCTCATAATTGGGATAGTTTTAAAGGCCATATTGGATTTCCCTTAAATACTGCGACAATCTAGAAAAGGATTAACTGTGTCTATTCCCCAATGATTAATCTATCACGATGAGGTTATTGGTTAAAGCCTCTGCTATATGTCAATCAAAAGACAATATGCTATATTGTAGGTGGTTCAAAGCGGAATGTCACGTGCTCTGTCTCGATTAGTCCAGATGTCTACTATAACCTTACTTCTTCACGTATTGGGTATCGTCAGGCTTGCACGTGGGCTGGTTGGCCAAGAAATCCGCCAACAAAGTCAACGCTCGCACGACATCGGATACTAACGAGCCTGATGCCCACTAGTCTGTGGATTACAGGGCCTTTAGCGACCAAATAATCACTAAAGCAAAACCTCGACTTTTGCAAATAAGCTACAATTAAATAAATTACTATAAAGAAATCAATATTCACTTCATTTAAACATATCCCTCGATATTTTAAAGAATTACAGTTTGTGGTTATCGAATATAATTTAGTTAAATATCGCGATTTATGTTTTGCGAGGCCTGAAAATCTCGCTAAAATCCACAGACTAGTGGGCACCAGGCTCGTAAAGGACATCATCAGCTAGAAAGACTTCGGCCGTGGCTGGTTACAACAGAATGGCGCTCTCAATCCCGGACCAGGTCACATCAATTAATACTACCATATACCTAGACAACAGCGGAGCAGGCTTGGCAAAAATACCTGAGACATTAATACCGGTATTAATAGTATTAGGTATTTTTCAGGTATTATAGGTATTAATATATATTAATACCTTATTAATTCTTACCCCTAAAAATTATCTCTTTATTTTATTATTTTATTTATATAAGAATATATTTATATATAATTCCTTTTATTTCTAGTCTTTCTATTAAAAATTTATTTACTATTATTAATAAAATTTAATAATATCTTAAATTTAAAATACTTCTTGTATTTGGAGAATTAAGCCCCGTATTCGTATTTCTTATTAAGGTACTAAATATATAAGCGAGCCTTACGAAAATCTCAAAAGCTTATTTTTACTTAAAATAGCTATATTAAGATTAGTTTTAGCCTAAAGTATAAGATAAATAGCTAGATAGAAAGCCTAAATTAAGGAGAATATTTACGCTACTAAAAGTCTTCTTATAAGAGAAGTAGTTCTAAAGTTAATTATAATTAAAGGGGAAATTTAGGTTCAGGGAATTAATACTATTATTAATACTATTAATACCTTACGATTCTGGTATCGATACGTATCGATACCGGAAATTTAGGTATTTTTGCCAAACCTGCAGCGGAGACCTTCGTCTGCAAGTCGGCCAAGAGCAACAAAACTACGTTGTCTGCTACAAGACCATGGAGCGTACTTCCACCGTCTGGAAGAAGATGCTGTCTGGAGGTTTCGCGGAATCCAAGCCCACGAATACCAACACGGAATAGGTTGTTACCCTGCCAGAGGAGAAGCCCAAACCAATGCTAATCGTTTCAAATATCATCCACAGCCGATTTTCCTTGGTCCCTGAGAAACTGGGTATATTGGAACTATATCACATCCTCGTCCTTGCCGAGAAATATGATATCACTGAAATGACTCGTCCGTGGGCCCGTTAATGGATGAACTGCGTCCGAAATAACAATAGCCCATTATTGATATAAATTGCATAGGCGTTGGGCAATGCGACTATGGTCGTCGTGACGGCGGATATACTGGTCATGAGATGCACAGTTAACACAGACAGGAGATTAGTCACGCCAAAGGGGTCATACTTGGACAATGCGAGATTTAATGCCCTTTGTCCTCATAATATCTTAGGTTCGATTACCATGAGATTAGATTATAATAGCTCCTTATACTTGTCACTAATACAAGGAGCAGATCGCATTGCCGCCCTTCGCCTGTAACTGCTTACGGCTATCCTCTTGCCGCTTGACCTGCTTATTAGTGCATTAAAGAAAGAAAAAAAATACTTGCTGCTCGCTATTCGCCATGATAATGCTAGGCTCGCTGATTATCTCGGCGTCCAAGGCGGGCCTGGATCTAATCCCGAGATCTGGGAATAAATTCCGGGGCAGTGTGAAAGAATTAGTAGAGAAGTTGGATGGGCTAAGCATCACATTCCTACACGAAAATAAAAGACCATTGACCCTTTACCTAAGCTAAGAAGTCTGACTTAGGAGGCGATCAAAAATAAGTAGTAAACTGTTCTTGCCGTTTATCTGGACCGCCTTATTAAACAGAGCAAGAAGGTTAGACTATTGCAATAGAGACGCTTATATCGTTGAATGTAGATTGTGCTCGGAATATTTAAGGGCGAAAATGGGGCAAGACTGAGTTTACGAGTGACTGTAAAGGTAATTACGGTAAGCAAGTGGCTAAGGAGTCACCTTAAATAGCTAGAAATGGTAATCTTGACTAAAAATATGCGGGAAACAAGATATTTGGAAAGGATAAAATGTCCAAGAATTTGATTTTGCATTAAATTTTGACGATTTTGCTTTTAGGTACTTAAAATATAGTCCTTTATTTTAAGTAGTCACAAATGGGTGTCTATAATATTCATGATTTCCGCGTGCATTTCGTGACCTCTAACCCGACTAAGTAATACTAGAATTGCCCAGCATTACTTACACTCACGTCAACAGCTTTGTGAAACAAAGCTGGGCGGTATAGTATCTAATTATTGAATAGAGATGTGCTCGCAGGTATTGCACGATATGATCCGGAAACCGGAAAGCCGGTAGATCCGGTTAGAGCATTTGAAGGTCTTCACAGCAACTGGACTTATCAAATACCATGCTCTTCCAGAGAGTGTGTCTCCATCATGTGGCATAGCTTTTTTCCTTCGCGAAACCACAATGTCGAACGTAATTCCGAAGCTCTCCTAACCCTTCTTAATATGTAGCCCAAATTATTAGAGGCTCGCCTATACTATATATAGCCTCGTCTAATATTTATATAAGTACCTCGTAATACGAGTCGACCCCTAGGTATAAAAATAGTAATAGCATGTTAATTCGGAGTATAGTATCCCGATAATACTATTCGAGCTAGTTTTAAAGTCGAATTTGAATTATATAGCCCTTCTTTAGTATTAGGGAAATAGGGAATATATTTGCTATTATTCTTTAAAGTCGAGATTATTTAATAAAGTTAGTAGATAACTACCTACTATAAAGCTTTATATACTTACTATTATTATTTTCACGTAATATTTCTTCGCTAGTATAATATCTAAGACTAGGACTATATAGTAGCGCACGATGTATTAGATAATAAGAGTAGGAATTCCCAACTTCAAGTATCCGACTCGCTCTTAAAGCGGTAAATCCTGCCCTATAATCTAATAAAAGAAAGAGAAATATAAGTAGTAATAATTAAGTTAAGCTTAATATTAATTATTTGAGCTTATTAAGAGTTATATACTATCGGTTCACTAGTAACACGTAGTACCGTCACGTAGTCGTGGAATGCTAATTACGTAGGTTAGTGAAGTAGTTATTGTTTTTCTGTAAGTAGGGATTATAGTATTGAGGTTCTAATATATGATCCCTAAATACGCTAAGCCTAATTAGTGCTAGCATGTCCCGTTTCCCGCATGTCCCATGTCCCATATCCCATGTCCTATATACAGGAAGCGAGGTCATGTGATATAAATCACATGACCTCCGGGAAACCATACTAATACTAGTAACTACCTGAAAAACGCGAAAAACCGACGCAAAAGTACTAAAAACGCACGAAAAACAGTGTCCCCTATTCGTATATAGATTTCCTAATCCGGCCTAGTGCTAGACTGTCCCTAAGCGCTTAGTGTATATGTCCCCATCGATATTCCTATCCTATACACCTATTTCCCTCCAAATATATCTATTTCCCACCCATATACCCCCTCCGTTCACCTTATCCACATTCGACCCATTCCTCTACATCCAATTATATAGTATTCATATTAAGCAGGTATTTAAGGGCATTTATAAGCTTCAATTTCGTTATCGAATCAGCTAGGTTTAACTTTCCCTTAATCCACTTAACCTCCGTAATCTCTCATCGTTCATAAGCTTAGTGGAGGCATATTACGTCAATTATAAGTCGCTTTTCTCGTGTAGTTCCTAGCTTAACTAGGTATTCATAAAGGGACTTGGAATCTATATAGACAACTAGCGGGACTTCAGTTTTAAGGGCTTTATTAATCGTAGACTTAACTAAACCGCCCATATTAAAGCCGTGGGCTATACTATAAAGTTTAGAGGCTAGGATACTTCTAGTAACTCTCTTATATTTCATAGAGGACTAGTAGATAGTATTA
The DNA here is from genome assembly GCA_021399465.1 of Hyaloscypha sp. PMI_1271. Classification (NCBI taxonomy): domain Eukaryota; kingdom Fungi; phylum Ascomycota; class Leotiomycetes; order Helotiales; family Hyaloscyphaceae; genus Hyaloscypha; species Hyaloscypha sp. PMI_1271. The sequence continues at coordinate 10,464 of JAJTUS010000227.1, read as the reverse complement.
GCACGTCCAGAGCTATCCGCTAGGACTAGAACATATCTAATCTAAGAAGAGAGGTCTCGATTTCCTATAAAGGAAGCGTCTATAAAGATAATTAGGTATAAGGACTCTTTATCTAGCTTCACGAAATGTAGTCCTCTAGCGGGATTTTCGATTTACTATTAAATACGCTTATTAAGGGCCTTAACGTTAATTTCTATGAGTTTAATAGCTTAAGTAGCTACTAAGTAGTTATATAAAGCCTCTAGTTAGTAAGTTAACGTAATATATATTCCTTGGGCTCACTAGGTAACGTATTATTCCTTAATTATGAGGTTTCGATATATAATACCCCTACTACTAGTTATAGTCATATTCTTAACTATTACTAGGTAGAGGTTACTATACTAGTATTCCTATATAAGGGTAATACTAGTGGAATTAGTACGAATAATACCTCTATTAAACTTAAGATTATAGTTAGTCATAAGGCGTTCACGCTCCTTAGCCAGGAAATTAGCCTTCTAGAGCTCTAGATACTCTACCTTAGTAAAGTTGTCGTCTCCTACGAATAGAGTATTATTAGTCTAAAGGCTAATAATACTAAAGGGGTAGTTACTATAGAGTAAGTACGGGTCATAAGTCGACTATTCTATAGCTAGCTCATTAGGTAGTAAGAATAATAAGTCTTAAACTAGTAGTTTCCGGCTTCCGGTACTCCATAGAGTAGTTTTATAACCTTTAATACCGAACTAGCCTCTAGATTCAGTTAATTAGTAAGCTTAGGAGGTGAATTAATATAGAAGTCGCGATTTAGTAAGGTTAATAACTAGATATAGGCTTACGATATATCCCATAAGTATAGTCTAGTAGTTCCTATAGTTATAGTAGTAATATAGAGGATAACTCTCTAGCTAATTCATTAGATAATTAGTAATTACGTTAATACTATATATTTCTCACTATTATTATAGGCTTAAATAACTAGTCTTAACTTCTTAAGCTCTCTATTCGTCCCCTTATTCTTAATCTCGTCAACGAAGCGGGAGTTAAAGATACGTACCTCCTATAGTACCTAAGATCTGGGAATAACCTCAAATATACCCTTTTTAAGGAAGCTAGTAACCTTAGTTTAACGGGAATCCTTATATAAGTCATTGTCCTATAGGAATACTATTATATCAGGGTTCTTATAGGGTTTACCTCTATTACGCTTTAGTAGAATAGGTAGTATAGTAGGAGGAATCACGCCTGTATTACCTTCGCCGTTACCTTCGCTATAGTATTTAGGATTATCCTTAGGACCCTTAGAACTAACCTTAATATCTCCTATATAGAACGGCTTTATAGAAGTTAAGTAGAAGGTAGTATTACCGTATAGTAAAGCTAGTATATACGACTCCCCTTCTATTACTACTAGCTTATATAGTCCCTACTAACTACCTAGTTAATCTATATTCCCCTCACGCTATACTAGAACATCCAAATTTAGTATAAGTTTATAGATATTATTTATAGAGGGGCTATTACGTGCGTTTAGGGTATCTTTAACTTAATACTTTACTTGTAGCTTCTAAATCTCTGCTATTACCTTCTTTAAGGCTATTATACATTAGGAAATAGTAAGTACGGGAATATCGTATTTACTTAATTAAGGTAGTACGCTATAGACTAGGAGTATAGGAATGATCCCACTAATTCCTATAGTATTATTAAGAGCTTTAAAGGCTATCTATAGAGCTATCTCCTTACTAATTCCCTTAATTTCGGCTACGATAATTAAGTAGGTACATTGAACTAGCCTATAGTAGCGTTCGACGATTCCTATAGAGTTATAAGCTTCTATAGGGACGATTTTCACCTTTATTCCTATTATGTTTATAAGCTAAGCGAACTCCTTACTAGTGAACTGCTTTCTGGCGTCTACTATAATCTAGTTAGGAGGGCCTAAATAGATATTAATCTAGTATATCTTTAGGGTATCCTAGGTATATATAGTACTAATATTCTAGAGCTAATAGCCCCTGTGATATCTAGTGCCCTCGTCGATAATATAGAGAATAGGCTTCCCGAGGATATAGAATATATTAATAATAATTAAGAGGTTAAAGCTAATATCGTCTCTTAGGTTAAACTTGAATTAACTAGGTGATTTACTATTCTTCTAGTATTACTTATAGTATTTCATAAGGTATTCTAGGGCTTCCATATTAACTTTATAGCTAGCTTACTCTAGTAAGTTTCGGAGCTTACTAACTAATAGATAGCCGAATTAGTAATAGAGATATCGTAATTTAGTCTCTATAAGGAAGTATAGATTATAGGTAAAGGATTTGGAAATGAGGCTTTATAATATATTATTCTAAAGCAGAAAAGAGTAACCGAAATGTTATAATAGGTACGTGACGTCTAGTGGAAGTAATAATATAATTAGTGAGATTATTAAAATAGACTCATAGCTTGTCTATATTATCTAAACTAAGTAGAAATGGAGTCTTTAAGAGTATAATATGGAATTATATTTACCTAATTAGTATTTCTATAACTATAGAACTAATAGAAGTAGAAGAGCCTATACTAAAGTAGACTATAACTTAATCTTTAGTACTCTTATTAAGTGCAACACTATTATTAGTTCACTATAGAGCTTAGAATTAATTAAGACTAGTAGTTGAGTATTTAGAGGCTCTAATATTAATTACAATTCCGTAAAAGCGTTAACTACTATATCTAGACATTCCTCCTACTATAAAGGTCTAGGTATCCTTTATAAGTAGTTCTTTAGGTTCTATAGTATAGTTCTCACCTATTAACTAGTATATAAAGGAAAGAGAGGTAAGTTTATCTATAAGGCTATTAGCTATAGTTATTAGTACTTTAGGAGCTCGTATATTAAGAGCTTAATTATTAGGTAGTTATATATCTAAAGCAGCTAGGAGACTCTCGATAGAAGTAAAGAAGGAATCTGAGTATTAGTATTCATCCTCTACTTCTACTTCATTTATATCATTAATTATATCTATTAAAAGAGCCTCAAAATTATTACCTAGATCATCCTTAGTATTCTAATATATCTCTTATTCGCCCTTTATATAGGTCACGTATTAGAGGTAGGAATAACTAAAGTCTTAATTAAAGTTTCGGGAGTTTAGGGCCTTGAATTAATAGAGGTTTCTAGCTCTAAATCGAGCCTTTTCCTCTTATTATTCCTCTAGTAAATACTTCTAGGAGTAGTAGTCTAGTTTCTTGTATATAAAGCACGACTTTGGGGCGTTTAAATCACTATTACTATAGTAGGGCTTATAGGAATTCAAGTAGCTATTATAGTAGTTATTGCGATTTCCGTAGTTATTATAATTTCCGCTTCCGTAACTATGACTATAGTCGTTTCGGTGGTTTCTAAACTAATAGTTATTTAAATAGAATTATTAATTAGTAAAGAAGGTAGATTTACTATTAATCTATTATTACTCCTTCTCATATATAGTAATAGAGGATTATAGCTTATAGATAAGCTAGCCGAGATCTATAAGAGGGTCTAAAACTATGTATTAGTATACTAGAGAGCCTTAGTAAGCAGTAATAATCTTATTATAGAGGAATTCGGTGCTTTATAAAGTAGATATAAGTCTATACTATAACTAGTATAAGTCATTAATTAGGATCTAAACAACCTTAAACGTTAACTTTTTAGGGTATTTAGCTATTATAGAATTCAAGTTAATAGTGTTTCATTTATCTAGATTTCGATGTTAATATTTGGGACTTTCGAAGAAGTTACGAATATTTATATAAGCTATTTCATAGGTTTATTAAGATAGCTAATTATTATAAAAGTAGTCTTATACTAGACCCTTTAGTATAGTAGGGAAAGCTCTTATAAGTGCCTCTTATAGAAGATCTATACGTTAATAGATATTAAGGAAAATAGTGAGTTTATAGTTAAAACTACTATTAGTTCCGTCATACTTCTGCTCTTTAGTATAGATTCTAGTGACTTCCCTAATTAGCTTTCTAACTGAACTTAACTAGGCGCTATTCGGAGGTGGTGTAAGTAGTAGGAGTGGTAGTAGGAGCGGTGGTAGGAGCGGAGGGGGTGATAGGTTAATATTCTAGGGAGGTTAATAGGGGGGCTAATATAGAGGTTAATTAATATTCTATAAGCCCTATTCCGGCGGTAGTAGTAGTAGAGGTTAAGGTTAATATAATAGAGGTAGTAGTTAAGGGGTATATATAATAATTAGTTTAATACATCGATTTCTTATAATACTATTCTTAAGGGATATATAAAATAAAGTTATAGGGCCCGCCTTAAGGTCTTAATAGTAGGAGATAATATCGTCTATAGTCTATACGTATTATTCTTCCTCCTACATCACATTAACTAAGGACTATATAATAGTAAGTAACTTCCTATTAGGTTTAATATAGATACCTCTATATTAGAGGACAGTTTATAGTTAATGTAGATCTCGTTGTTTAAGTAAGCTAAATATGTTAATATCGAAGTTAGTAAAGTCCTCCTTATATAGCTCCTAGAGGTTTTCATTAGTTGACTTTTCTACTTTATACTAGAATAGTCTAGTATTAAGGTAATCTAGGATATCGTCCTTATTAGAGGCTTCCAAGTTAATACCCTCCTTCTACTTCTCTATCTACTTATATCTATCCCATTAGTTCGCCATCCCGAACCTTTAGGGCTAAACCCTTTTTAGTATATATATGTGGTTCGTAGTAAGAGGGGTTCGGAGGTAATTCGTAAAGAGGTATTAGACTTATTAGTTATAGAGTTAAGGTTCGTAAATATTTTAACTATAATAGGAAATTTAGGGTATGAAATATCGAGGTTTCCGGAGGGGTTCTAAAGCTTAGAGGGGCTTAACTTTAGTAGTAAAATTGAAGCAGGAGCTGGGAAACTTATAGGGCTTCAGGGGCATATATTCCTAGAGAAGGGGCTATAGTAGTATATAAGTAGAAAGTTGGTTACTAAGAAGGTAGTCTTAGTACTAAACAGAGTTAGTCTTAAAGGATAGTAGGGTCGAATAGACTAAATAAATAGTTAAATAGCTAACTACTTATTAATTAGTAAGAACTAGAGTCGTCTCCCTTTAGGCTACTAGATACTTTTTCGTGGAGTTAATAGTAATTCCCTCCTTTAACGTAGAATTAGTCGATTTTACTATAGGCTACTAGATACTTCTTTAGCGTAATTAATTCATCTCTAATCTATAAGTACTAACTAATTAGTATCAATTCACTAGTAATATGTAGTACTATTATATAGTCGTGGAATACTAATTATGTAGGTTAGTGAAGTAGTTGTTGTTTTTTTCGTAAGTAGGGATTATAGTATCAAGGTTCTAATATATGATCCCTAAATATGCTAAGCCTAATTAGTACTAGTATGTCCCGTTTCCCGCATGTCCCATGTCCTACATGTAGGAAGCGAGGTCATGTGATATAAATCACATGACCTCCGGGAAACCATACCAATATATACTTAAACTAAATATAGTATTATTTAGAGAAGAGGCTTATATATTATTAAGAAATAAAACTAGAGCTTATATAATTTTCGTAATTTCTATTATATTTAATATAAGAGTCTTAAAGCTTATAAGCTATATATTAATAAAAGAAGAATACTAATTAGATTTCATATAAATATAAATAAGAATAGTAAGATCTTTTACTATTATTATCTGAGCTTAAAAGCTATTTATAAGAATACTATAAATATAAGAATAATCTTAATAATTAGTTAGTTTCTTATTAGCTTAATTAGACTTATAATACTTAATAACTATTTAAAATAAAGCTTTAAAATCTATTATATAAGAGACTTTAAGCTCTATATTATACTTTTAAATGGTTTTCTTATAAAGAGCTTTGAGAATTACTTTAAAGAACTAAAGTACTTAAATATAGCTTTTTAGTAAATAATTATTTAGTAAGTATTAAGAGAAAGTAATATATTATTAATAGAACTAATATAAGTTAATTCTCTTAATATAGCTTTTCTTCTTTTAAGTTTCTAAAAACCTTTAAGTTTTCGTTATTTAGTAAATATCTTATTTTTTTTTATTTTTTTAGTATAAGATATTTCTAAAAATAGCTTAATTATTAGAAACTTACTCTAGTATTATATAAATATATTATATAAATATATTATATAAATATATTATATAAATATATTATATAAATATATTATATAAATATATTATATAAATATATTATATAAATATATTATATAATAATACTAGAAAAAGTAATTAATTATAACTCAACTAAGAACCTAATAGTCTTTATACTAGTTCTTATTAAAGAGCTAGGTTGAATCCCTGAGCTTAGCTCGGAAGGGTACACGTAACTCGGCTACTATATATAATAGCCCACGTGTCACTTCCTAAACCTTTCCTCGTTAGTTAAATATACCCTAATTATCTACTACCTCTTACTCCCACTATATACTATTCCTATAAGGTAATACCCTATAGGCTCTTTTATTTAATAGGTTATAAGCCTAGACTATGAAAGTAAAAAGGGAATTAGACCTTAACTCTAACTAGTCGTGTCGTTAAAAGTACTAATCGCGTATAGTGCTAGTTAAGCACCAAATTACTAGTCGAGTACCTAATTACTAGTTAAGTACTAATTACTAGTCGAGTACTAATTACTAGTCGAGTAACTAATACGAATAGCCCTAGCTATAGGATTTAAATACTAAAAGCTATACTTAGTTATTAGTATATAAATTTTCTAATAATAACTTATTTAAGCGTTATATAATAATAATTAAATACCTACTACTCTAAATACCTTAAATTATCCTCCTTACCTCCGAAAACCCTATAATAGATAATTATAAAATATATATAAAGCTATTAACCTTAGGAAGAGAGAACCACGAGAGCTAGTTCTATAAGGCTAAGCTATAGTATTAATTAAAAGATATTTAGTATACTATTAAGACTATAGTTAAGGAATATACTTAGATTAGTAATATAAAGGGAGCTATAAGAATACTATTATTAAGTAGAGTTAATATATTATAAGATAATAATATCTCTAAGCTAAGTATAAAGTTCAAGTAACTTAAGGGAGCATTTAATAGTAAGAAATAAATAAAGTATATAAAGGATTAGGCTACTATACTACTAATCTTTAGTAATAGATTTAGAGAAGATAATAAACCCCTTATAGAGGAATATAAAATAACTAAAAATATCTAGATTTAACTAAGGCTAAAGTATAAGAAGATAAATAAGTCTATAGTAAACTATTACCTTAGGAAGCTTTAGGGCTTCTTATTTAATAATAATATTAGGATTAATATATTATAGACTAAGCTAAAAGAATACTATTATAAACTAGTCTTAGTAAATAAGTTAATAAAGGTTACTTTCCTAGACTTAGTATTACTCCTCCTCCTTATTAAGAAACTCCTAGAAATCTACTAGACTACTAAGGATAGCTTCTAAGTTAATTAGTCCTATATAGTTAAAGAAAAGATTTATATCCTTAAGGAAGTTAAAGTAGGGTATTAAGAACTTAAGAAAACTTATACTATATTTAAAAGCTAGACTTATAGCCCCTTATAATACTATAATAGCCCTTAATCTACTTACTATAATAACTCTAACCCTTAATAAGATAACTTATCTTACTCTCACTATTAATATTACCCTTATTCTAATTTAAGAGAGTCTTAGAAATTTAATTACTATATCTATAATAAAGAATATATAACTTATAACTACCCTAACTTTCCTCTTACTAAAAAACTCCTCTACTAATATAAGAGAGAGAAGAGTAATAATAGTATATTAAAGAAGAAGTTATTAATATAAATTACTTTAACTCTTCTTTCTAAATCCTATAATAAGAAGACTATTAGTTTTATAACTAATATAAGTAATTTAGATAAATTAATTATATAAGATCCTAATTCTAATATTAAGACTAATTCAGAAGTTAAAGAATACTATTTATCTAAAGAAGATATTAGTAAAGCCCTTTTATCTCTATAGATAAGAGATACTACTATATTATTATATATATCTAATTAACCTAACTTCTTTAGATCTCTGACTCTAATTAGATATTAAAAGATTTAGGTTAATAAGGGAGTAATTTACTTATATTATAAGAGTATAGTAGTTCTCAAATATAGTAATAGTTTATAGACCCTATTATCTAATATCTTCTTTATTCCTAGTCTAGGTATTAATCTTCTCTCTACTTATTAATTATTTAAAAAGGGGTTATATAAATTATTCAATATAAAGAAATTATACTTTAAGCTTAGAAAAGTAATAATTATTAAAGTTATAATATAAAGTAGTCTCTATATTATAATATATATAGCTAAAGGCTAAGTAGAAAAGGCTTATATATCTAATACCCTAATTAATCCTCTAAGTTTAACTCGGAAAATTAAGAAGAGTAATTCTAAGGTTATTAAGAAGCTACTTAAGGATAACTTAAGGAATTAACTATTACTATAAATTAAGAAGGATAGATACCTTCTTTTCTATTAATAATTCACATATCTTAGCCCTAATAAAATCTATAACTTATATAAAGTAATAATACTTAAGAAGTATATTAGGGTATTAAAGGATATTAAAATATATAAAGTCTATACTCTAACTAAAATAAGAAATAGAATCCCAAAGATAATTAGCCCCTAGAAGATAGCTATTCTATTATTAATTTAGTTTAATATTATAAGACTATTCCCTAAAATACTTTATAAGAATAGATACTTCTTCCTTATTATTTATAATACCTTATACTAAGAATAGATTATTCTAATAAAATATAAAGATAAAGTAATTAAAGAACTATAAATATAGAAAGTTAGAGTAGAAAGATAAGTTAATATATAAATTAAAGTAGTATACTTAGATAATACTCCTAAATTACTAAAGCTTGTCTAAGGATAAAAAGTTAAAGAAAGAGTATAATATGAATTTACGACTATTATATTATCTTACTAGAATAGCTTAGCTAAATATAATATTTAAATAGCTAATATAAATATAAGAGTAATACTTAAAGAGGTATAATTACTACTTGAGTTCTAAGATAAAGCTTTATAGGTTAATACTTATATATGGAATTAGACTATTACTAGTCCTATTATTACTAATAAGAAGATATACTTAGAGTTTATATTTATAAGAGAAGTCCTATTAATTAACTATATCTAAGTCTAGAGGAGTAAATACTACTACTATAAGAATAAAAAAGCTATCCTAATAAACTAGAGATATAATAAACTAGTTAACCCTAATAGAATAGGTATCTTTATAGGCTATAGTAGTAATACTACTAAGTACTTTAGAGTATACTTACTAGAGTATAGATATATAATTCTAAGGAGTATTATCTAAGTTAATAAATTAGTTAAGGGAGGAATAATAGATCTATAGCTATATATAAAGGCTAGACTACGAGGGATACTAAATATAGTTCTTAATTAAAAGGCTAAAGGATAACTAAGGAAGGATTACCTACTAGAAGAGCTAACCTTAAAAGTAACTCTATAAGTAGTAATACTATTCTTTAAACTACTAGTAAATACCCTTACTTATATAGAGAAGAATATTATAGATAGAGGTAATACTAAACTAACTTAAGACGAGATACTAGATACTTAAGTACTAAATATCTAGATACGAGATACCTAGGTATAAGATACCTAGATACTAGATACTTAGGCACTAGATACCTAGATACTAGATACCTAGATACTAGATACCTAGATACTAGATACTTAGGTACTAGTGTAATAAACCATCTATCGAGGTAGCCGTGTAAGTACTTAGGTAGTGTGAATAGGAACGTCCTCTAAGTATCTAGGTAAGTATAATAGTGTAGTAGTTGCAAGTTACTAAGTATACGTGAATACTATATTGAGTTAAGTACGAAGCTTCTATCTTGGTAGTAGGAAATACAAGAGACTATATAGAACCTTCATATACTAATTACTAACGATGGATCTTCGTGGATCTTAAGGGATCTCAGAAGATCCTCTAGATCCATCTAGATCCATCACGTGACCTCATGTGACCTCATCACATACTATAGAGTTCTCTGTGACACCCGCTAAGTGTTCGAGCCTCAGGCTACTATAGTGGTTTGTAATAGCTAGATACTCGGGCGCTAGATACCTAGATACTCGGGCGCTAGATACCTAGATACTAGATACTTAGGTACTAGATACCCAGATACTAGATACTTAGGCACTAGATACTTAGATACTAGATACTTAGGTACTAGATACCTAGATACTAGATACTCAGGTACTAGATACTTAGGCGCTAGATACTCGGGTACTAAATACCCAAATACTAGGTACTAAGCACTAAATACTAGATACTAGATATTAAGTACTAGATACTAATACGATACTAGAACTTATTATAGACCCTTTAGTATTATTACTAATAGAAGCGCTACTAAATATAACTACCCCTTAGT
>JAJTUS010000226.1:0-71942 GCA_021399465.1 Hyaloscypha sp. PMI_1271 | reverse complement strand
AACCCTAACCTAACCTACCCTAAGTTTAATTATATAAGAAAAAGTATTATATTCTAATCTTTAGCTTTAGGAGAAATATAGGTTATATATTAAAATTTAAAGTATATTTATATAATAACTTATAGTAGGTAGATTTAATAATATTATATTAATTTATAACTCGTATATTACTTTACTTTAGTATAAATATTTAAGATCTTTAGTTATAGTTAATAAGTTATCTAATTTCCTCTTTTTATAAATACTATTATAAGGATCTATTTAATACTCTATCTCTCCTAATATAAATTCCTATATTCTAATACCTAATTATGAATCCTAATAAACTTAATAGAGCAAGGATTTATTTATTACTTTATCTCTCCTAATATAGATCCAAGTATCCTTATAACTAACCCTAAATCCTAATAACCCTAATAATACGAGGATCTATTATTACTCTATCTCTCTTAATATAAATCTTAGTATCTTTATACCTAACCCTACTATAACTAACTAAATAAATAACTAAGGTTAGGTTGAAATCCGAAGGTAGAAGATACTCTAGAATCCAAAATATCTTAGGTTATATCTCCTATAGCTTCTTATAAGTCTATAACTAAATTTTCCTCTAACTCTCGAACTAAGTACCTAAGAAGTATATTAAGAGCTATTAGGAGGATACCTATTATTATATAGCTTTATTTAATACCCCTAAGAGCTTGAATATAATAATTAATAGTTCTGATTTACTAAGAGTAATCTCTAAGATCTAGTAAGAGGTTATACTATTAAAGCGAAATAATTATAGAGAGATTATAGAGAGAAGAAAGCTCCCGAAAGTACTAATATTATATATATATTCGAGGAATCGAGTTTTCGGAGGGGTTTAAGTCTAGGACCCTATAGATTACTATAACTTACTTGAGAAGACGAATATAGTATTAGTAGACCTACTTAGTATATTAGGCTAGAATTTCACTATAAATAATATCTATATTACTATATCTTATAGTATAGGTTTATCTATTTCTAAAAAAGGGGTAATATTTAGTAAGTCTATAATTAGCGAGTTTAAGTAAGCTTAGCTAGTCTTTACCCTTAACTACTATAAGCGCTTCGTTTAATATTAGTAATAAAGGGCTATTAGTATTATTAGGACCTAGTATACTAGAATTAGTTTCTATATCTCGGGTATTAAGGGGAGTATTACCCTTTACTAGAGGAGGTATTTTAAGGGACCCTTATTAATAGCTATTAGTAACTTACTTTATAGTATATAAAAAAGGTTTATTTTTAGAAAGAAAGAGAAGGTTAAATAAAGTAGAATATTTTTAGAAAAAAGGAAGAAGTTAAATATAGTAGAAGATTCTAGTTTAAGTGATTTATAATAACCTAATTTAGTACCGAGTTATGTGATTTAAATTCGTATACTCTAATTACTTAAGGTGACTTTTAATATAAAAGTGAATTTATAATAAAACCTAGATAGTTCTAATTCACTTTTAGAAATTAACCTTACTTTAGGGCTAATTCCGGCTTACTTTTAGATTTAAAGAGTTAAGCGCTACTATATTCTCGGCTATATCTACTTAATTAAATCTATATAGCCTTATTCTATTACTAATACCTATTTATAAGGTATATTACCTAGGAGGCTTTATTAATACTTATTTATAAGGTATACTATAACCCTTATAACATTATATAATATTCGAGAAGTAGGGCTCTAATAATACTATAAGTTATACTACTAAGCCTCACCCCCGCTATTTAAGCCTTAATACTTAGTTATATATAAGACGCTTTTTAAGGGCCTTAATAAACTATTTATTTCCTTAAATAAGCCCTTATTAACGAGTGTTAATAAGGGCCTAGTTTAAGATACTTTATATTCTAATTATATAGGAATAAGTATTATATTCTAACCTTTCGCTATAGGGCCTATTCTAGCTCACTTTTAGAATTAAAGAGTCGAGTACCTCTATTATCTCTACTATATTAACTTAATTAAATCTATATAACCTTTCCCTTTACTAACGCTTATCTATAAGGTATATTATATAAGTCTTATTAGTAGCTATCTTTAAGGGCTCGGTTTATAATTATTTATTTTATAAGGCTCCTAAGTTTTTAATAAAGGAAATTAAATTAAATTAAATTGAATTAGAAGCCTTATTTATTATATACTTAAATATCACGTCTAAAAGCTTCTTACTTTCTTATTATTATATACTCTATTTTTATAGCTAACTTCTCTAAAAATTCCTTCTTAAACTAGAGGGTAAGCGGTACGCTATTAAAGAATTCCTTCTTATTTCGACTATACTACTTTATTATCTAATTTCTAGCGTTATTAGGGTATACTCCCTTTACTAGCTATTAGCTAGAAACAAGCCCTTAAAAGGGTAGAAGTCTATTTAGTTACTTGAAAGCTAGTTACCTATAGCTTATACTATTCTACTTATAGGATATAAGCTAGGTGTCGTTCGAGTTTAGAAAGAGGGGGTTAGTAATATAAATTATATAGTAGAAGTCCCTCTTCTAAGACTTAAGTGAGGGTACTAAGAGGCGGTTTACGAGGAGTAAGAAAACCTTATAGAAGGAGTTATAAAAGGGCTAATTTCCCTAGTTATCTCGCTTCTTTAGCTTCTATACTAGCTCGCCGCGAAATAGAGTTTCATAGCCGAAAATGTACTCTAATATAACTATTAGGTCGCCCTTATAAAAGGTAGAGTTACTCGATAATAAGTTAGGGTTTCTTAGGATAACTAAGTTAAAGTCCTAAATATAACATATAATATTCGAATAAGTAATAGGTACTTTACTACTTAGAAGTAGGGTTTACTAAGAGTCGGGGAGGTAAGTAAGGACTTTATTGTTTTTGAGTTATACCTATACTATATTCCGGAATAGAGTTATAAGAAAGCTATAAGTGAAGTTAATAATAGTATTCATTTTCCGAAGTGTATTCGCTTTCGCTAGCTACTAGCTAATAAGCCTTGTAATTATAGAAGCTTCTTATATATAAATAACTTAGCCTCACTTTACCCTAAATACTAGAATAAACTCTAGCTCTCGTCGAAGGAAGTTCTCTATATAGTTAAAGTAGAGGGACTAAATTAGCTAATTTATTTTAGGCTAGAAGTATATATACCCGAATTCCTTTATAGTAGATAATATACCTATACCCTTATTAGTGACCCTTACTTCGTCTTTACTAGATAAGCTAGGGCTACTTACTTAATCTTACTCTATACCTCTAATCCGATATATAGTTACTAGGGCGAGCGTCTACTAGTCCCTAAATAATACTAGTACTAAATTAAGACTTTTAGAAAGTATACTATAGTATATAGAGCTTAGGAATATAAGGGTAGTAGTAGTTATATACTATAGTATATACGAGCTATTAATTTAATAAAGTAATACCTTAAACCTTATATAAGCCTTATTAAGGTTACTATAGAGAAAGCTAGTAAATATTACTATAGGTAGACACTAGATAAGGAGATATCGAGTTAAGGTAATAGAGTTATTACTAACTCTCTCTATTACTTTTATTATTGAATTCTATACCTTTCTCCTAAATAGTATTATACTATTTAGCTTCTAAATGTTTTCTAGATACTAGGCGTCTTACTTATCGCTCTCATTACTCTTATTACTATCTAACCTTAGAATACTTTAACTATTCTAATCTTCTAGATCTATAAGCCTTTCTATAATTTCTTTGAAAATATTACTATATATCTAGTACTCTTCCTAGGCTTAGCTTAAAACCTTCATAAGCTAATTAATAGCCTTATCTACCCTAGTATACTTATAGATTACTACTATTACTACCCCTTATATTATAGTAGTAGATGCCCTACTAGCGCTTATAATAGCCTAAGCGAGACTAGTTCTATATATAAGGATATTAATATCTATACTCTTAAATATAGAGATTATTATAGTAACTTGCCTACTCTTAGATCTTAAGTAGAACTATAAAAAGGGAGCGCTTTTATGAAATAGTACACTATCTAAAGTAGTAGTAATTATTATAGAGATAATATTATAGTAACTAATAAGGTAGAACTTATAAAGGGGGAGGATCGTCGAGTAACGGAAAGGCTTTATTCGCCTAGCCTAGTACCTTTAAATATAGTATAGTTTCTAAAGGAGAGTATTCTTAGTACTATTATCCGAAGCCCTAGATAATAATTAATAGCTGAGGTTAAGCTAGTATAATCTAGAGGGAGTATAGCGGGTACTAATCTCCTAGTTCTACTTACTACTTTACTAGCTATATAGCTCTATATATATAAGGTACTAGAAGATATCTTTGAAACCTTTTACTAAAAACTAGATCTAAAAGCCCTCGAAATAATTGAGATTATAAAGCGAAATATTTATATAATACTACTTAGTAAATTCGTAGAGTCTTTATAGCTATAGGTAATAGTATAGTATTTATAGCCTTAAGCCTAAAGCCTTACCTTATCGACTTCTCTTATATAAGGACGCCTTAGCTTTATTTATTATAATATTAAATAATATAAGGATAGTAGTAATATTAGTACCCGAAAATGCTCTTAGGATTATAGGATAAATAACGAGGTTATAAAGCTCCTTATATTACTTCTTAGTAAGGTAAGTAGTCTAATCCCTGAGGTTATAATACTTAAGCTATATCTTAGGAAAAATTATATAAATATTAAAGATAACTTAGTTTAGTAATATTATAAAGAGAATACTAGGAATTTCCTCTAGTAGAACTATCTAGTAGCCTTTTAGAGTATTATTATCCTTTATCTCTAGCCTAATACTATATGTCTTTCTAGATATAGGGAAGTTAGTATACGGGTAGAATAATATACTAGTCTTAAAGCTACTAAAACTAGTAGTCTCGCTATAAGTATTATTAATATCTAGTATATCCTATAGAGCTCATTTACTAGTCTAATACTCGCTATTAAATATATAAAGTAGCTAATACTACTTATTACCCTAAGAGTAGCCCTTATATATTAGCTACTTTATTAACTCTAAGAGAAGTTAGGCCTTAATAGTAAGATCTAGGGTTACTTTCACTATATACCTCTTAGTAGTTAAAACCCCCTCGCTATAGTAGATATACCTCTTACTAAGAAAGTTAGGAATATAGTAGTTCTAGGGTATCTTTAGATTAGTATAAGAGGCTATATTACCTAACCCTTCGTATACCTTATAGGAGTTATTATTTGCCTCGAGTACTTCGTAGTACTTTATAAACTATATACTATAGTTATTATTAGAATAAAAGAAGCTACTACTAAAGTACTTAACGAAGTACTCTATTATATTAAATTCGATTATCTCGTCTAGCCTAGAGTCTTTCGAGTCCCTAGTAGTACTAGGGTCTAGGTTATCGAGTTAAAGGTCTTTAAAAGATATATAAATATAGTATAAAGGAGTATCCTAGCTTATTAGAGCTTCCTCTTAGGTATCCCGGTTAATTATTACTCGGGAGCTAGTAAGCTCGCTCTATATAGCCTATTACTATATTAGTTTCTAGGCTAAGGATATAACTATTAGACCCTTATTAATAGCTGTTAATAAGGGGCTATATAGCTTATAGCTTATAAAAATAGACAAATATCGGGTATAAGAAATACGGAATAACTTATAGTAATATATACTAGTATTAGATTTAGCCTAGCTTAAGTTAAGCCTCGTGCCTTAGCTAGACTCCCTTTATTATCGCTATTATTAGTAGTACTACGCAATTACTTATATATTATACCTCGACTTGGAATAGGTCTCCTCTAGTAGCGCGGGGCCTAGGTGTACCTTATAAGTAGGGTAGGACTAGTTAAACTACGTCCACGGGTAGGGCGACTAGCTATATGACCTCGAGAGAGAGGAGGTTATTTTCTCTCAGGACTACTTTCCCTAGTACGAGAACTACTAGAATATATACTATCTATATATAGTGAGCCTTAAGTATATAACTACTAGGCTATAGTAATAAAGCGGTTGTTTATTCCCTAGCTATAAGGCCGCGTATTACTATTATTTATAGTCCTTAGTAAGGATAAACTATAAAGGTCCTCTTTAACTAGGGGCGGTATTATATCTCCTTTAGGGCTACTAAACTCAGGAGGCCTTCTAAAGACAAGTATATAGGTATTCGGCGAAGTGTGAGGTATAGTAGGACAGGTACTACTACTACTTATATATTATTCTAGGGCTAAGTAATATAGGGCTAAGCTTATATTATACTTAATTAAAGGTAGTATTATATCTCTATTACTACTCTTAATATAGAAAGATCCCCTCGAGATAAGTATATAGGTAGTATTAGCTAAAGTAGGAGGTCTAGTAAGCTAGGCGCTATTATCGCTTATAGGCTCTCCTAGTAACTAGTATTATTAGTCCTTCCCTTTCCCTTTATTTAAAGGCTATATTATATCTCTTATTATACTATTAATCTCGGAAGGACATCTAAAGGTAGGTGTGCGAGTAGTATTAGCTAAAGAATATACTATAGTAATAGGCGCTTATTAGTATAAGTTCGAGTACTTTAGTTAGTTTACTATTTTAGTACTTATAGCTATAAGGCTATATTAAGCTACCGTATTATTATTACTAGTTAATTATACTACATTACTAGGTATTAAGAAGTTCGGGTTAGTTACTATACTTAAGGGTAGAGGGTAGCTTATAGATTAATTCATCTTTAATAGAGGAGGTTCTAGGTTTATTATAGTAGAAAAGGCGCGTGTAATAGGTCTCGTTACTCTAACTAGCGTCTCCTTTTATATTCGAGGTTTATAAGTGCATATAAAATCGTTATAGCTAGGGAGCTTGGTTTTCTGGCTTATATTACTTAATTAGAGGTTAGTTGTATTCTAGTAGTAATAGTCTAAGGGATAGTTCTACCCCTACTTACCTTACTAGACCGCCTTATAGTAGTATATATTAGTTATATATTGTCCTTACTTATTGAGCTTACTTTATTCGTTTACTAATACAGTTTTTTTCGGTGGTATATTAAATAATTACGGGTAATACTCTACTCTATAAGTTAGTATTATATTCTAGTTAGATAAGAAGGCTATTACTTAGAAATCGGTGTAGTTATATATGACTCTAATTTAATAATACCCTTATAGATAAGTTAAAGTACTTGTGCCTAAGCTAATACTAGTTACTACTTAGGGGGAGTATTATAGTACAATTAAAAATAGGTCCTTATTAATAGCTATTAATAAGGGTCTAGCTCTAGAAATCTCTATATAATAGGACTATAGGCTTGCGACTATCTACTTCTCGGGGTAATAATTATAGGTAAAGTAGAACTAGATGCTTTTTAATAAGCGTCGATAAATGTCTATTTCATAGGTACTCTAGGTAGTATTATCTTTAATTCTATAGTTATAGTATTTATAGCTTTAGGGGCGGTAATAATAAATCCTGGTATATCGGTTAATAGGTATTAATTTATTTTAATAGTATACTAATAATATTCTTATTAGCTAGGAATATTAATAAGATCTTTAATAAGAGTACTAATAATATTCTTATTAGTTAGGAATATTAATAAGATCTTTAATAAGAGCACTAATAATATTCTTATTAGCTAGGAATATTAATAAGATCTTTGATAAGAGCACTAATAATATTCTTATTAGTTAGGAATATTAATAAGATCTTTGATAAGAGTACTAATAATATTCTTATTAGTTAGGAATATTAATAAGATCTTTGATATGAGTACTAATAACATTCTCATTAACTAAGAATATTAATAAGATCTTTGATATAAGTACTAATAACATTCTCATTAGCTAAGAATATTAATAAGATCTTTGATATAAGTACTAATAATATTCTCATTAGCTAGGAATATTAATATAATCTTTGATATAAGTACTAATAATATTCTTATTAGCTAGGAATATTAATAAGATCTTTAATAAGAGTACTAATAATATTCTCATTAGTTAGGAATATTAACAAGATCTTTAATAAGAGTACTAATAATATTCTTATTAGCTAGGAACATTAATAAGATCTTTGATAAGAGTACCGATAATATTCTAATTAGTTAGGAATATTAATAAGCTATTAATAAAATACTATAAGTATTTAGTTAAACTCTTATCTATAATTCTAAATAGCTCTCCTAAGTTCGAGTCTTAATAAATACCGCCTTGTGATATTCCCTCGTACTCTATAACTCACGTGACCGTGAGTTATTTAGTACGAATAGAATATCGCAAGGCGGTATTTATTAAGACTTAAGGGGGGACTCCCTTTGACCTCTATTATTTTTTATAAGAAGGAGACTCCCTTAGACCCCCTTCTCCTTTATTATATAGTGAGTTAAGATAATATATAAGGGTAGGGTATAAGATAGTAGGGATAAGTATAACCTGCGCTGAGTTCTTATAGTAGTATAGTAGTATAGTACTATATTTATAGGGCGGGGAAGGCCCTAAAAGTTTGCGACTAGTGGATTTTCGTATAAGATTTAGAAAAGTAAAATAAGTATACCTTAACTTATAATAAGCTTACTATTAAAAGTAAATACTAATTATATATTTAAAATCTATTTTATTTAATTTAAATCTTAATTATCCTTTAATAATACTAATTAAATAAGGGAGTAACTATAGTAGGGAAATAGTACTTATAGGGGAAAAGAACTTTTAATAGAGTAAACTCGCTTAGAGCGTAGTAGCTTCCTTTAAGCTTACTAGCTATAATTCTATGCACGGGCTACTCTTTATTAAAAATCTTGTCAAAATTCTAACTCTAAAACCGATTTCGCCCTTATAGTACGTATTACGAGGGCGACCCTATTCCAAGTATTATTAACCTAATTCCGAGTGGTTTTGACCCTATTCCTAGTAGTTTTGACCTAATTCCGTGAGTTACTTAGTCAGAATCTGGAATTAGGTCAGGAATTAGGTCCAATTACCTAAGCGACAAAAAATTTTCGCGACACCTAATTAGTCGTATCCTCTCGCTTAATCGGAATTAGGTACCTAATTCCGTACTACATTTCTATAATATTCTTCTTAGATCCTATACAACTTCCTACGATTATCGATAAGATTTATATAGGTACGCTTCTTATTATAAAGGTAACTAAACTTGTAGATAGCCTTAGAAAAGGTAATTCCGCCGCTTTCTTATTATAGTAACCAAATATATCCGGGGTTAAGAGCTAGGTTCTCTATAGAGTTATTATTAAAGATATATACTTTCAATGAATTAAAGGGAGTCTTAATTAACCTATAGAATTAAGAGTAGATTAGCTTATCTCTACTCTCTTACTCATGTGAGGTAGTAAAGAGAGTCTAGCCTACTATATCCTATATTATTACCTAGGGGTAAACCATATATTTAGGGTTCCTTTTTATATAGCTTTTATCTATATTAAGAACTACCTAGCTCTTAGTATATGCCTTAAGGTAGTACTTCTTCTAGAGAAATACTTCTGCTTTATAGCCTTCTAGAATATAGTTATATAGTAGAGTACTATCCTCTAAAGTAACTTATTTTATAAGATTAATAAATATCTAGTCCTTATTATAGAACTATAGGTCGGCTACCTTAGACTACTTTACCTACTAGCTATTATATACTTAAGTTAAACTAGTATCTATTAATTCTAGCTTAGTATTCTTCGTATAGGTAAATAGGGTTATACCTTAGAATTAATTAAAGCTAGGATTCTTGTTAATTATCTAAAGGATGAGACTCTAGAGTGAGTTAAGGTAGTGAGGCTATATAGCGTATTTAATAAGCTATTCTCTCGTGGACTATTTCCGGGCAAGCTCCTCTACTAAGATTATAGTGGAATCCAAGTCTATAATATTAGTAGGTATAAGGTAATACTATATAATATTAGAAGACTTAATTATCTTATTTAGTACTAGGAAGATAATAGTATTAGATAAGAGCTATTTGTCTTACTCACTCAGGTAAGTAGAATACTCGTAGTTACTCTCTAGGTAGAGTACTAGAAAGAAGATAAGAATAGAGAGTAAATCTATATTAACTAATATACTAAAGTAGTAGTAGGGGATCTTATAGAGAGGGGTGTATTTATATATTAGTATCCCGCGATTATTATATACTAGAACTTATAATCTAAAGTAGATATTAGCTACTAGGTTAAGAATAGTATAAGCTTTAGGTATCTAGTTAATACTATATCTCGCAAATACTAAGCTAGTAGGAAAACAATAAGTACTATTAATATTAAACGTTATATAGGGATAGTAGTTCTTCTTACTAGCTATATAGTATTATAATAAGTATAGGTTCTTAGGTAGATTCTTATTCTATATCCTAACGTCTTTAGGGGTAACTAATATACTCGTACCTTTAAATACTATTTAGTAGTCTAGGCTATTATAATCTCCTAGCTTTATTAACTTAGGGCTACTTAAAACATTAGGTAAAGGCATTCTACTAATATAACCCCTACTAAGAAGAGCAGTGATTTGCTATAGAGATAAGTATTTAGAATATATATTAGGTCACTAGTAGTACTTATAATATAATTAGTTAGCTTTATAATATTATTCGTGGATATAACCTTAGAAATTCCGAAGCTATTTAGCTAGTTTTAATATAGTACGTTTATTAGGTATAGGGAAGGCTAATATAGCTCGGATAGAAGTATAAATAAGGGTAGTAGGAGCTAGTAGTATCTCACGTATAGATTAGGCTAGTATATAAGAGACGAAATCTTTAATAGGGTAGAAGGGTAAAAGTAAAGTATTACGAATAGATATTAGTATAGGTATAGGGGAAGATATATTACTTAGTAGTCTTCCTAGTAGAGATTCTATCTATAATAAGAGGTTATTCCGCTATAGCGGGAATAGCGTACTCTGTCTACTAGTACCTTTCCTAGTACTACTCTTATTTAACGATTATAAAGAAGGTGAGATATACTAGGCTAGTACTTGAGACAGAGCCTTACTCCCTATTAACCTCTATATATTAGCTAATTTACTAGAAGCATATAACGCGGCGATATTATTATTATCCCCTAGAATTAGCTCATCTATATCACTAAAGTTCAAAAAGTAAAAACACTAGGACTCTCCCTCGCTTATCCTCTCTTCCTTAGCCCTTATAACCGTCTATAAGCCTAATATATCTATATCTATAGCTTCAAGTTCGTTCATTATTTCCGGCACGTTTAACTCCTCCCTACTAATATCCTTTACTTATTTAGCGGCTCGTATCCCTAGTAAAATCTCTACGATTTTAGCTTCACGTTCTACTTACTTAGTATTTATTTCCTGCTCTTTTATTTAAATACGCCTAATCTACTCGTTAATTTCCGTATCTTCTTTGGCGGCAGACACTAGAGGATTTAGTTGCGGGCTCGGTAGGTTCGGTCAAACTTCGTCTTACCGGGTATTAGGATCGAGAGGAATTTGAATATCACAGCTTATATAAAGGCCTATTTCGAGGGGAGTCTCTATAGGGATGTCTATATAGAGTTGAGGCTTAAATACGATAAAGTTAGTAAGTCTAATAAGCTAGCGTTACTATAGTTAATAGCGTCGATTACCTTCTAGATTTACTCTCTTTACTTCTTCTATAGTAGAATACTTTCTCGGCTATCTACTAGCTTTCTTTTAAGGTATATTATTCTCTTATTAAATAGGATAAGAGGCCTAGATCTAGGAGGCTATTAGGAGTAAGGAGGTATTAAAAAACCTTAATTCGGTAAGCTAAGTAAATAAGTAATTAAACTACTTTAATTATATTAATTAATTAATAATAAACTATCTTAACTATATAATTTTATATTACTTTATTAATAAGTATATAGATTAATAATTTCATTATTATTTATAAATTTAAAAGAGTTTATAAGGGTATTATTATGAGGGTTAAAAAACCTTAATTCGGAAAGCGGTCAAAATCCCTGTTCTATCGGCCGTCGCTAAATCGGGAGGGGAGATCATCGAGACTACCTACCTTTAACTAGCCATATCTTCTACCACATTTATCACACGACTATTAGACCGGTCGGCCCTGCGTTTAAGGATCGGTTACGTGCTTTGGTCACGGAATTTTGCAAATCGACGAGGTGACCTGGGTCTAACCCGGACCCGGATTTCAAGGTTCAACTCGCTTTGTTACGCTTTAAGAGGCTTGTGTGCAGCCACACCCCCCCCCTGCTAGCGCTGGACAGTTTCCGACGGACGAAGGGATAGTCACTTGCAAAATCGGCTTCGCCCCTTTCGCTTAGAAAGATTATGAGCACTGACCTCGTCCATTTTTGGCGCTAGCGCAGTAGCTCCGTTGTCATCCCTTGTGCTCTATCCCCTCGTCCGCTGAGATATGTCTAGCGCTAGGGTCGTCTCGCTTGGACCGCACAGCATAAAATTATGTACCTTTGCATACAAATTATTACTATCCCCCCCATGAACAATTTCGAGTGGGTCCTTGGGAAACGCTACCCTGAAACCTCGTTTATATTCCCGAGTTGGGGAATAACAGGTGCTTGTGGGAAGTACTATTCGCTGATGCTTGCGTCAATAAACGCAATGGGACACTGCGCTGGGCATTAGCAATAACATCGGACGCTTCGAGAGTCGGCGGGCTCAACGTACTCTACTTTGCAGGCTTCGATGTGTGTTTGCGGTCCTTGCCGTGCACCCTGAACTTGGGCTTCTCCTCGTCAAAGGCGAACGCGACGGGGATGAACTTGTCCTGGTCGTAGCCGTTGCTGTCGTTGCTCTTCGGAAGAAAATCTGGAGAACAATCAAACCCGAGTACTCGGGTTTTCGATAGCCAAAGAGAGAGCTGCTCCGAATGGCGAGACGTGGAGCGTTGTGAGCTGGCGCATTGCTGGACTGGAGAGAGATTCGGATTCCTCACATTGTTGTGGCGTTGAGCCATCCAGTGATGGGCTGTCAGCTGCTGCAAGCTGGCAGGAAAAAAGTTCAATCCTCGACTACGTGGCGAGAATGGCTGGTGTCCTAAAACAAGCCGACGAACAAGAATAGCAGTTTGAATATGCATGATTACCTAACTCTAAAACAACAGGCTCCAGATGTCAAAGCAGAGTCGAAAAAAAATACAATCGGGCTCGACTTCGTTGCTACAGGTCTGGTAACTAGTTTCTGTTATCGGGCGTGTGGCACACGATTGTACCTTTTATACCTCCTCACTGACTCACAAAAGAATAATTTATGGTTGAAAATAGATGATCATTTCTTAACACTCGCACGAGTAATTCAAGGTCCGATGCGACGATAATCTTGAGATGGACTTGTTAAACAAACTGCCTCTTCGGCCAGAAGCTTTCGAACCTTTTCAGCTCTCCCATGCAAGCTATCCGCCCTATGATTGGTTCATTTTGCCCCAGGATCCACCTCCGCCAATCAAAATAAGTCCGGTCATGTCTGGAACGGAACGACGACTTCATGACAATCGGATCAGGCAGCTTTACGTCAACGAAGGCAAATCTATCAAAGAAGTTTGCGACATAGTAAATTTCGAGTTCGGTCTCGATGCCAAGTAAGTTGTCTCTTTCTTTTACTTGCATTGACAGCTGTGAATTCCCCGAGCAACGCTCGAGAAGCGACAGATATACCCTTCCAAACTCCTCCACTTGTTGCAAGCTTTGGACATATGACCAACTTCTTGGTAGGAGGCGTCACTATATACATCGGATTCGAGTCCTGAATATCGAACGAAACACGAAAGTGGAAGAGCGCCAAAAGGTTGTGCAACACATCAACTATTTACGATGTGCTGCAGGAACGCAAGAAAGCTATATTGAAGTTCGAATCAGAGGACACAAAATTGACTCGCCTAAATGGAACCGATGGCTGAAAGTTGATAGCGCAGGTCAGCCGGCTGTGGCACGGGATCCTCCTTCTCGTGAGCTTTGCACTTACTGCCCGCCTCTTGTAATGTACTGACAAGTCATCACAGCATTACCAGCCTTCATCAGCGTTTGTGCCTGCTCTCCTTATGATTTCCAGAGAATCGTGAGATACGCTGGACACCAAACTCGTACTCTAGATCCTCAAGAGGCAAGAGATGTGTTTCAAGATCTTCAAATCATTCTTAGCTGTAGGAGTTCTTCTTCTTACAGAAATGATACTATTGTGGACGAGTGTATCATACAAGTCAAGAATTTTCTGACAGGCAGTATTCTCGTGGAGAGTAAGTCATGCTCACTGGACTTTAGGGTCCTTGTACTAAAGAGGAGCTAGATGCACTTTCATCGACTAGCACGCCTCAGAATTGGCACACAGACAACCAGGAGCGTACACATATATTTGCAGTTCAGAGAACACCTTACTGGATGGTGGAAACTTCTTTCTGGATCCACCAGAACGATTTTCATCCCATTGTCGCAAATGAAAATATCGGGACGACCCGAGTCGATTCTGCTAGAGTGGCAATAGTTCCGCAAGAGACTACACCATTCCGTATCGTGTTTGACTTCGCCCCCAAGCTCAACTTGCCTACACGAATAACCTATCAGCCAATTGCACGAAATGGCTCAGAGATTTTCCGGATTGTTGGGTGCGGACAAGTCTCTGGTCTTCAACGAGCTATTGAGAATGGCACCGCCTCTTTGGGAGATCGTGACGAACAGGGGCGTCCCCTCCTTTATGTAAGTTGAAGCGAAACGGCCTCTGACCGAAGACTTACCAGAAAATAGTATGCAAACTTGGGCGCAAATGTTGAAATGTGTCAATTTCTGATCCGATATGACGCCGATGTCAACGAGTTTGTAGAAGCGGATGAAATTGCAGCGTGAGATTCCTAAACATTTTTATATCTCCTCCTCCATCGCTGCTATCTCGGTCTTTACTCTTCTTTACTTTCCTTTGTCTATCGTTCCTCTTTAGATATTGTTATGCTAACTGGGACTAGTCCAGTATACAGTTTGGCACTGCCTATTAGCATCAGCAGTGAAAAGTCCTTGCGTCTCAAGATGTCTCACTGTCTTAAGGTAATGCTGGACGCTGGCGCAGATTTGTCGCTCAAGTCCAAGAAAAACCTCAACAGCTATAGCATCTTTTATCTCGGACTGCTCTTCTATTCATTCGTGGGTAATGCCCTGATCGGGGAAAAGCACAGGCTAATTCATTCTAGGAAACTTTCGAGCATATGGTGCTCTCAAAACAGCAATTTGTTTGCCCGAAAGAATTTTTCGAAGTTGTTAATGGCCAAAAGCGTTATTCTCTGCACCTTCTTGCGGAGCAGTGTGGTTATGGTCTCCTTTTGGAATCAATTGATATCGTTCAAAAAGCGATTTTGATGTTGAAACTCGGCGCGGATATCTCTAGACTGGATTTTGATGGCTGTACCATTCTCCATACGGTTCTAGGTTGTGTTCGGCGTCATCAGATTTCATCAACCAGGCGAGGACGGGATTTTAGGCAACGGATTCGATCACTCCATGAGCCGAAGGAGTTTCTCATAGCTTCTATTACCGCTGGTGCCAATGTATACGCCATCGATGCTAGTGGCCTAACACCATCTATGTATGCTCGGATATTTCAGCGCGAAATGGAATGGCTTGACGCTCTCAGGTCGACTGGGTATGATCCCGAAGAGGTTATCGCCCAATCAGATCCCGATTCCCACAATTGTTTTGGCAGGAAGCAAGCATCAAGATTATCTTTTGAAGAATACTGCTTGCGCCGCGAACGGGATCTCGAATCCAGGAAATCTACCATTTCTGATGGTGAGGGTGAGGATATCAGTGAGAACGAAGACGACAGTGAAGATAGCAGTGAAGACGAAGACGATAGTGAAGATAGCAGTGAGGATGAAGACAGCAGTGAAAAAGTGATCGAGGACGACGATGAACAAATGACTGATCATGAGAACGAGAATGAGTATGGGAATCATCCATCTCCTGATGGCAGAGAACATGAAGTGCTAACACAAAGCCTCATAGATTGCTGAAAATATGCCAGACATGTCGCATGAGCCTTGGTGACGGCAATGGCATTACTGATCATTATCGTCCCTTTTTGAGATGATTGCAGCAAATAACAGCGCCTGGACGCGGCGAAGAGAACAGCCGTCAATGAGCTGATGTTTATTCCTGCAGGAAGCCTTTGGAGGGCATCATGGGGGCAGAACTTTCAACTTTGTGCCTGACTTGGTGCAGTAATTGGACTGCCTTGCTTCTGCGACTACGATCTAAATTTGCATTAGAATCCTGTATAGCTTCAATCCTCATGTGGTGTGACACAGTCCAGGTAGCACTGAGCTCCAAATCCCGCCAATGGTAAAATGCAGGCCGAGAAAGGGAGTGTTAAATGGAGGAATTTAGGCGTCTCACGCACTAGTGTACGAGAGTCCTGATTTGCGCAAGCATTCCTTTATCTTCCCCACCTGCACTCCAGAATTCACTATCAGCTTCGGCGGTCATTGTCTAACCCCCCCAAGGAGCATTTCCGTAATCCCGATACCGTTCTATCTTAAATGCTAGCTAATTCAAGCAATACTGAATAAAACTCACGTCGGAGCTCACGAGCCCACTATTTTAGGTTATAGAAAATAAAGATTGAAGGTTTAGCGTGCGTCGAGAGGCCTGCTTGGCGGCCCGGCCCGTCGCGACTCCAACCCTACCACAGCAACGAGGCTCGAAAGCCCTGAGATGAAAATGTCAAGTCCCCGACTTCCCACATTAGAAATTTTAGCAGATAGTTCGAGTGGTACTAAATTAAGGGAAGACTTATAAGAGTATGACTCAGTCTCGTAGTGACCTGGACACGTGTGCCACGTTACCTTTTTGGTGATCGATAATGACATATGCCGCCTCTTCCAAATAGGGATAGTCGCCCCGTTATGCGTATCAAGTGCATATATAGCCTCTTCTAAATAGAGATTACTACGCGTTAATATATGTAACTGTAGATAGGATACTCACTTCCGTAAACCATAATGAAGAAGCATGGGCTCATTCGTTTATCTTGTATTATAAAGAGAACTGTATTCTACTAGACTTACGGACATTGGATAGTACCTTTTCCCTCAAAGTTCATAGAGATCTAATCGGAATTCCCTCCAAACCCTGTCTATTAGACCTAGGAGACCTTTATATATATAGAGAGAAGGCTCTTAAACTATTCTTAATACTATACTAATAATTCAAATATAGAACTCAAGATACCTAGTAGAGATACCGCTAAGGAGTAAGCCGCTACCGCTAAAGTCGCCGCCGAAGCCAAAGCCGCCAAAGAAGAGGAAGAACGCTAGGCCCGAGTAGACGTTACGAGAGGTCTCCTTAACTAGACCACCGCGAAACAACTATCGTCTTCGGGAGATGATGCTAAGAGGGTGCGAGGGAAATAATAGGTGAAGATTATATAAGAGATAGGTCTTAGGGTAGACGGGAGAGTATAATTCACGAATATAGCCACTCAAATCCTTCCCAAATATACTATTATTACGCTTAATAACGTTATTTTAAATAGAAAGATAATACTACGGCTAGTATAATAATTAGGAACATAATAAGATCAAAGCTATATAACACTATAAATATTCTATAACTACTCAATAATATTCCTTTAAGGACTATTAGAGGTATCCTCGAAATTCTGACGTAATATTTTCTCGTATATCTCCTTATCTCGGAGCTTTATACTTATAACCTCTTTTATATCTATAGTCTAATACTCCGATATAATCCGTAGGAAAACCGAATTAATATTATAAGATAATGTAAAGATTAGCTAAATGTAATCGCGAAAAATATTATATAGTCCTTTTAGACTATCTAAGGCTTAGAAATACTAAAAGTTTCTGATCTCTTAACCCCTCCTTATAATATTCGTCTAGTATAAAGTAATACTATTTATTAGAGGAAATGACCTCTCCTTTTCCTCAAAGATCTCTATAAACTCGTGATACGCTTCACTAAAGCTATCGAGGCGCTAACTAATAAGATTATCTATAGGATAACTAGTAAGTTAATATAGAGGACATAATGTCTCTATAGGAAGCGAGTATACTTACTTAAAGTTAATTAGGTATTTGATATACTAATTATCGTCTACGAAGATATTACTCTAATAAAGGTCTATAAGCCTAAAAATAAAAGGCTTATACCGGAATCCTCGGTTTATGAAATGTGAAAGGAGCACCTATATAATAATTAGATTTACTATCTAAGTACACTTATCTTTTTCATTATTTATAGAGTTTAATTAATACTAAATACAATTATTATAGTAAGATAAAAGATCGAGATAATAAGAATCCGTTACTAAGTAAGTTAAAGTCTTATTAATATTAGTTAGAATCTCCTTATTCTCGAATTATTAAAGTCGAAGGGTTAAAGGGTAGTTAGTAAGCTATAAGACTCTATTTAAATCTAATATCTAAGATCTAATATGAGATAGGGGCAATTAGCTTAACGAAAGTATAATACGGGATAGGTTTCTAAAGAGGGTACTCTTTTAACTTTTACTATACCAAAATTCGTCCTAAGTCTCCGAAAGCATCTTTACGTCTATACCCTTAATATAGTCTATAACTAGATACCTATACTCTAATAGATATTAATAGTAGTAACTAATATAATAGTAAGGTAAGGTAAATCCGAGTAGTAATAATATATGTTATTAAAAGTACTAAATTAGTCTAGTTTTTAAAGGTACGCTCTCGGGTTTAGTAAACTATATAGGTTTGAATTAGCCTTAAGGTAAAGATTAGAATATACTTAGATTCTATATACTCTAACTACTAATAAATCCAAATTCCTATAAGTAAGGTATCGGAATATTAGGATAGTTATCTCGTGTCCAAATATATATAGCGGCCTTATAGTAGAGTTTCTCGTCTATATTACTAGGAAATATAGATTCTCTTATCTTATAAAGTAGAGGGAATCTAATAAGGACTCGTCTTCCGGGGTACTTATTCTAGTTATAATAGGCTAGCTATAATATTATTAATTAAATAACTAACTACTCTATATATAAAGAGGATAACTTAAAGAGAGGAAGAGAAGAGGCGTTAGCCTTATATAGACGATATTAGGTCCCTTTACTAGTCTAGTTAGTATAGCAACTAGTCACGTGTAGCGATAGCTATAAGCTAAGCTCTAATTCTAGGGGTAAACCCTCACAATACCCCCCCCTTCTAGAAAATCACGTTCTTAGTCCTTTAAACTAGGGAAGGGGAGCTTCTTTAATATAGGTTATATCCTTTATAAGCTATTAGTACTCATCTCTTTCTACCTAGGGAGATATACCCGGCTACTTTCTATACTTCCTAGTTATCTAAGGCTTATCTCTCTTCTAGGGCTAATTAAGGCTCCTAAGTTAGTCTATTATATAATACCTACTTTACTAAGTAGTGTAGGTTATTTCTATATCCTAGGGCTTTCTTTTTATTAAGGATTACTTCAATTTTATACTCTTCCTAGTTACTAACGAGTATCGGGCCGTTCTAAGCATTATCCTACTTTTAGGACATAAATAGATCTATAGTAGTAAGTTTAAGTCATCTACTATAGAAGATATTATAGATTCCTAGTAGCGTGTCTAGGTAGAAACTATATAATCCAACTACTTTAATAATCGTGTACTTTTAGTACTTAGTATTAAGCTTCTTTATTAGTTAGTCGGTTTTAATATTCTCTAAGCTAAGCTAGACCTTATCTCTAACCTTATATTACAGTACTTACTCTCTTTAGAGATTAGCTATAGCTTCTTAATCTTATTAAGCTATAGCTATAGTTATCTAAGCCTATTCTAATACTTGTTTTAGCTTCTAGATTATATTATTAGCTTTCTAAATAAGGGAGAGCCTCTTATAATATACATCTTCCCTAAGTTCGGCTTTTAAGTCTAGGATATCTATATAGTAGCTATAAGTTAAAAAGAATAATCTAACTTATATAGAGGCTACCTCTCTATTATTAATAGCTAGCTCCGCTAATAGTAGTATTATTACCTAGTTATCTTAAGTATAATTAACGAAGTTCTAAAGGTATATTTTAATTATCTAATTTATCTATTCTATTAATCTATTAGTTTCGGGGCTAAATACTATAGAGAGTCTCTACTAGATCCCGAGTAATTAATATATTCGTTTCTATAGGGCGCTTATAAACTATACTCCTCGATCTAATATAATTACCTTTAGGAACCTATATTATTAGTAATAGGTAATAGTGAACTACTTCGTTATTATTCTTACCTTAATATTTAGTAAAGCTTCTAGTATTACCCTCTTTCCTAGTTAGTCTATTAAGACTATACGGTTCATTCATCTATTACTTTTTAGTAAGTCTATAATAAAGTCTATTAATAATTCTTACTATATTTAGTCGAGGATAAGAAGGGGCTTCAGGAACCCTTACCTCCTATTTCTCTATACTATATTCCTATAGCACCTGTCATAATTCCGTGAAAACCTCTAGATATCGCTTAATAAGCTAGGCTAAAAGAACTACCTAGATATAAGGATATTAGTTTATTCCTTACTAGGGTAGCTAGTCTAGATTAAGTCGTGAATAGTCTAGATTATAAATATATATAGTAGTTCATTATTAGGTACCTATAACTAGTCTCGAAACTATAGACCTCCTAATAGTAATACTAAGTATTCCCCTATTAATATAAGGAGCTTAAGTTTTAAAAGAAATGTCCGGGCTCCTTATTAGATAACTTATAGGGTAGCTTAGTAGACTTCGTCTTAGCTCTTCACGTATATCTATAATATATCTAGTACTATAGAGTTATTAGTAAAGGGTATTATTCTTAGAGTAACTATTTCGTCTTAGTTTTAAATATTCTTACCTTTAGTAAGCTTTAGGTCTTCTTAAGCCAAACTTAAGAAGAATTCTTCGTCTTACTCTTAAATACTCTCGCCTTAAGTAAGCTTTTAGTTTTCTTAAGCTAGGCTTAAGAAGGATTTTAGTAATTATATATTACTTATTAAGCGGGGTTTTATCTATCCTTAGGTCCTTATAAGGGCTACTTTAATTACTTCTTTTAATAGGTCTTTAATTACTTCAGGTCTTAGGAGTTATAATATCTATACTTATATATACTTTATTATCTACTCCTATTAGTATATCTTACTCTCTTCTTAATAGAGTATTAGTATATTTATTCGTCTTCCCTAGAATATAAGAGATCTTAAAGTTATAGCGTAAGAGGATTAGTAATTATCTTATTTAATATTCTATAAATTACTTCCCTATTATAAAGTATTCCAAATTCTTATAGTTTATCTTAACTTTAAATTCCTTTATACTCCTAAGTTCTGTGTCCTATTCCTATAGATAATATATAATTACAAGTATCTCTTTATTATAGATCTTATAGTTATATTTAGTAAGTAAGTTTTTCTTTAAAAAGAATATATATAGCTTTATAATTCCTATATTATTAACTTATATTAGAGTACCTCTAATACTCTACCCTAAGGAGTTAGTTATAATAATAGTTTCTTTCTTATAATTAAATAGGAAGAGGATTATTACTAAGGTAAATATCGCTTTAAGCTTTTCAAATAACTTATTAGCCTCTTTAGTCCAAGTGAACTTAATATAGTCCTTATATATTATATCTAGTATTAGTAGGATAATCTTTAAGAACTTGTTAATAAATCATTAGTAGAAGTTTATAAAACTAAGGAAGCTTTAAATAACCTTAATTAACTTTGGGGCTTCCTACTTAAGTATAGCCTTTACCTTAGCTAAGTCCATATAGACTCCTTTTCCTACTTTAATAATAAACCCTAGGTACTTCGTCTCTTAGACCTTGAACTCGTATTTTGAGATATTAAGCTAGAGTCCTACTTCACATATATATAATAATATCTTCTATATATACTTATAATATTCCTTCCTAGAACCTAATAAGTAAATGAGAATATCGTCTATATAAGCTAAGTAGAACTTATTAAGGTAGTCCCTTAATACCTAATTAATATATTTCTAGAATATACTTAGTATATTAGTAATACTAAATAGTGTAATTATTTATTTAAAGAGGCTATAATAGGTTTAGAATATAGTTATCTACTTATCTCCCTAATTAATATAGATTTTGTGAAATACTACTATTATATTAAGCTTTATAAACTATTTTACTTTCCTAATATTCCTTAAAGTTTTATAGATTAAGGGGAGAGGGTATTAGTCTTTTTTAGTAAGTCTATTAAGATTCTAGTAATTAATACAAAAACGTAGCTTCTTACTCGGTTTCTTTATAAAGAGTACTAGTACTACTACTAGTAAGTTACTTATATAGATAAAGCCTTTATCTAGTAACTCTATTAGGGTTTTTTATAGTACTAGGAGCTCTTCCCTTAATATATTATAGAGGGGGCCCTATAATACTTCTAGTGTTTTTTTATCTTTCTTCTCTAGCTTAATCTTATAGTTAACCCTATTACCTCTTAGGGGGGGAAGCTTATTAGCTTTAGAAAGGTTAAAAAGGTCTATGAATTCATAGTACTATTTTAGGAGTATAGCTTTTAGGTCTCGTTTTAACTTAACTACTAATACTTTATTAATATTAGCTATACTAGCTAAGAAGACTTAAATACTAGTATCTTTCTTAGACTTCTTTGCTTATACCTAGAAGGATATAGCTAAGACCTATATATACTCTATTATCTTTTTTGTTGTAGGTTATACTATATTTAAAACTACTACTCTAGTAGAGTTAATAGTTATTTTCCTTCTAGGGGTATTAATATAAGTGTCTTACCCTATATATTATAGTATCCCTAAGATTAAGTTATACCCTACTAAGTATAGGATAATATAAAAGAAAACATAGTCTTTATAGTAACCTTTAATATCTATTAAGATATATATTACTTCGTCTATCTACCCTATAAACTTATTAAATCCTTGGATCTCTCTTAGAGATATCTTTAAGTACTAGAGTTTATTTCTTATTATAAACTTAGAGTTATATATTCTATAGGATAAGTACCCTATATTAATTAAAGCTTTTATAAAGGATTAATTATTAATTAAAGCTAATATAAGAAAAGGTATTCCTTCTATTTTATATCTGAAATTTCTCTAAACCTCGCCTATAGAGGCTTTCCCTACTTAGTACTTCTTCTTATATCTTTAGGAAGAAGCTATTTATTTCCCGAGCTTATATCTATATTATATTCCTCTTCTATAAGAGTTATTATAATAGTAGTATAGATTATTAGTAGTTTCCCTTCTAAGCGTTTTAGTAGGAGTAAGTAGTATTATCTACTTCTATAGTCTTTACTCTTATACCTTATATATAACTTAGTATTTTGTCGATAAATAAACTCTTCCTTAGTTAACTATACTACTCTCGTTCTAGTACCTTTTATAACTACTATTCTCGTTATTATAGGTTCCTATTTCATTTATTCTACTTATATAGGTTCTTAGTTTATATGAGTCCTAATTACCTTAGTCTAATTCTTTCTCCTCTAAGTATATTCGTCTTATTTATTAATCTAGTCACTAGTTCTATATAGTTAAGTATAGTAACCTATATAGGTTAGGTATAATTCTACTCTAACTATATTATCTATAAGTTTCTCTAATATAGTAGCCTTAAGAAATACCTTCTTAATATTATTAGTCTATAATTATTCTTTAGCTTCGAGGATTAGTATATTAAAAGTATTTAGGAAGTCGGTGAATAGTATCGACTTTTGCTTAATATAGTTTAGCTTATTAATTACCTTCTATTTCGCTCGTAGGTCTAGGAATATAAGGTTTATCTATTTACGTAGTCCTTATAATATAAACTAGCTAGTACCTCTTATAATCTCTACCTAAGGGAAGATTCTAGACTTAGCCTCTCTTACTAACTCGCTATATATATACTAGACTTATATCTTCTCGTCTCTAATAGTATTCCTATTAATTTCTAACTTTACTATTATTTTAATAAAGAACTCTCTATATTTTACCTTATCCTTTCTATTATACTTAGCGACGTCCCCGAGGCGTTATTTCGGTTATTTAGCTTTAGATAATTCATTCTACTTAGGGGTAGGGCTTTAGTATCGGGTAGCTAGTATATATATACTTATAGTACTAGTCCAGGTAAAGGGGGCTTCTTAAGTAAGGCTTAAGAACTAGGGCTATTAATATAGGGAGTTCTAGCTCTATATCTCGAGAATTACGAGTATTATAGGTTAGTAGTAATATACTTAATTAAATAGTTTCCCTAAATATAAGAAGAATAATCTAAGGAGAGAAACTAAGTCTAGGCTCTATACGATAATTTATGTTCTATATAGAGCTATTAGTAGGATAATATAGGTACCTAGGGCTCTTAGGTACCTAGTCTCTCTATAGGTCTTAACCTATTATATTACTCCCCCCTCCCTCTCCCTTTCCCTAGAGAGGGACTCGTATATATCTAGTATAGTAATGTCTTAGAAGGCCGACTCAGGCTCCTAAGTAGGGTCTATATACCTTATCTATTTTACTAAAACCTAATATTAGTAACCTCGACCTCGTTATATAACTCTCTTTCCTAAGATCTTCTCTACTCTATATTCCTTACTTCTATTAATAAGCTCTAGCTCTAGCTAAGAGTTAGTTATACGCTAGGATAATAGTAGGTCTATTACTACTAGATATAATAATTAAGAATAGAATATATTACGGATTCCTAGTAGTATATTAAGCCTATAGCTATAAGACCTAATTACCTTAATTACTTCATACTTAGTATTCTTAGAGTTAAACTTCTTTAATAGCCGCTTCGTATAAATATTATTAAGGTTTAGCTAGACCTTATCCCCTACTTTAAAGCTAGGCGCTTACTATCTTATCTAGTTAGTTATATCCTCTTAAACCTATTATACTACTATTATAGACGCTTGAGCCTACTTATAAGTATCCCTTAGCTTCTATATAATAGCTTCACCCCGCTAGATTAGGCTAATCCTCTCTCGTATAGGGACTTCGATATCGTCTAACTCTACTAGGTATATATAATAGCTATAGGTTAAGAAGAATAGGCTAATACTAGTACTAGTAGTATCGTAGTTATTAATTACTAGCTCGGCTAAAGGTATTAGAGACGCCTAATTCTCTTATATATAGTCGATATACGTATATATAAATACTTTAATATTCTAGTTTATCTATTTCATAGACTCATTTATCTCTAGACTAAATACTATAGATAACCTTTATATAATCTTTAGGAGTTAGTAGACTCGTACTTAAAGTACTCTAGTAAACTATAGTCTATAGTCCGAGATAATTGCTTTTAGAAGACTATAATATTAATAGAAAACTCGTATAAAGGTCTTAGCTATTACCTCTATTATTAGACTTAAGTATAGTTCTAGGATAATACCTTTACTAAGCTTATCTATAATTACTAATACGTCTATATAACCTTAGCTTAATAGTAGCCTAGTAATAAAGTCTATAGAGATCGTACTCTAGACTCTCTTAGGGATAAGTAAAGGTTTCAAGAACCTATAGTAATAGTCCCTCTAAGTCTACTTCTTCTAATAATTGTTATAGTTCTATATAAACCGCCTAACCTCTCTAAATATATCTAGCTAGAAGAACTATCTTATTATTAAGGTAACTATTACTTCTTAGCCTAGGTACCTAGCTATTATAGAGTCGTGAGTCTCTTAGATAAGCCTTATATAGAGTAGTTCTAACTCAAGGACTTAATGACGTCCTTAGAATAAGAGTTACCTTTAGTTATCTAACTTATACTCTAAGATTAATACCTTAACCTAGAGCTCTAAGGGGAACACGTGCTTCTCTTCTTATATAGCTCTTACTATTACTCTATACGAAGTATTTATCCCTTCTATATCTCTCTAGAGGCTCTAGAGGCCTCCCTATATTACTACTACTACTAGTATAGTTTATACCCTTTATATAGCCTTTAGGGGAGTAAATATCTCTAGCTATAGTAACTAAATATACTAATACTTAAGCCTCTCGTCTAATAGGGACACTGGGAGGTCTTACTCTCTTCACGAGAGTATATCTGTTCTCTCGTTTATATGACCTAGTATATACTAGATCATGAAGTTATACTATAAAAGAGTAAGGGACTAATGTATCTAGTACTCTATAAGCTTCTAGACTATTATAAAGTATTCCAGGCTCTTATAATCTATATAGATCTAGAAGTCCTTTATACTTCTTAGCTCTATATCTCACTTATTAAGACACTATACGATTACTAATATCTCTTTATTATAGATCTCGTAATTATATTTAATAGGGGAGTTCTTCTTTAAGAAGTAGCTATATAATTAGAGTACCCCATTATCTCTATACTATATAAGAGTACCTCTAATACACTACTTAGATGAGTTAGTCTCGACGATTATTATATAATTGGCGTTAAACGATACTAGTACTAGTGCTTCTATAAAGAGTCCTTTAAGCTATTCAAATACTTAATTTACCTTAGTTATCTATACGAATATAGTATCCTTCTTCACTAGGCTTATTATTAGCTATATAACGTCTAAGAACTATTAGATAAACTTCTAGTAGAAGTTTACGAAGCTAATAAAGCTCTATACTCCTTTTATAGACCTCGGGGCTTCCTAGCTAAGGATAGTCTTTACCTTCTCGGGATTTATCTATATACCTACCCTTACCTCAATTATAAACCTAAGGTACTTCGTAGACTAAACCTTAAACTCATACTTATTAATATCTAACTATAGTCTTACTTCTTATAGCTAGTATAGTACCTTCTATATATACTCCTTATACTTAGCTAGTATTCCCTTAGAGTATACTAAGATATTATTAATATATACTAAGTAGAACTCGTTAAGGTAATCTTTTAATATCTAGTTAATATACTTCTAGAAAGTACTCGGGGTATTAGCTAACCTAAATAGTATTACGAGCTACTTATAGAGTCTATACCTCGTATAGAAAGCTATCTTCTACTCGTCTCCTTTTATAATCTAGATCTTATAGAAGGCTATAATTATATTAAGCTTTATAAACTACTTCGCTTTACTAATTATACGAAGCGTCTTATAGATTAAGGGTAGCAGGTACTAGTCTTTCCTTAAGATCTAGTTTAGAGCCTAATAGTCTATATAAAACTATAGACTATTACCTAGCTTCTATAGAAAGAGAACTAGAGCTACTACTAGAGAGTTACTTACTTAAATAAACTACTTATTAAGTAAGCTTATTAAGGTCTTCTAGAGTACTATAAGCTCGTCTCGTGACATGTTATATAAGGGACCCTAAGGTACTATATATTCTTTCTTATTAACCTTCTCTAGCTCAATAATATAATTAGTCCTAGGACTATGAAGTAGTAGTAACTTCTTAGCTTCTAAATAGTCGAATATACTTAGGAACTTAGAATAGTACTCTAAGAGCTTTATATAAGGGTTAGTTTCTTTCTAGACTATAAGTACCTTCTCGATATTAGCTATACTTATAGAAAACACTTCTATTCGCTACCCTTTATACTTCCTTTTCGTGTTCTATATAAAGGCTATAGCTGAGATAAGTACTATATTCGCTCGAAAAGAGCTCCTCTTATTTTGGTTCTAGATATAAGTCCTTTAGCTCCTTATTATTAACAATAAATAATCTATACTTAAGAGTACCTAGTTCTTCTATATCTAAGCTAAGTTAAGTATTAAATCATATAATATAAGCTTTAGAGCTATATAAAAGAATACCTTATTATCTATATAGTTATTAATATTAGTTTAAATAATAATAACCTTATTAATCCTTCCTATAACTTATTCTCTTATTCTAATAAGTTTATAAGGAGTGATTTTAATATACTAGAGGTTATATTTCTAGGTAAACGAGAATTAATTACTTTATATAATAAGTATCCTAAATTAACTAAGGTTTCTATAAAGGCTTCCTTATTTATTAGAGTTAATATTAAAAAGAGTAACTTATCTATTAAAGGCTTAAATGTTTTCTAATCCTATACTATATCCTCTTTCTACTCTATATAACGCTTTTTATATATAACTATTCTATTCCCGAGTTATTACTCTTAGACGACTCCTTAATAACTCGAGTAGTTACTAAGGATACCTTCTAGGTCGACTCTTCTTTATATGACTCCTTATAATCCTATATAATATACCTTACCTTTCTATACTTGAAGTAAGAGCGAGTTTCCTTCTTTAACTTCTTCTTTTATTAGACTTAAGCCCCTTTCAGCTTCTCTTATTATATAGATACCCCTTATATCATCTTTATAAGTTCCTATTCTATACTATTAGTTACTTAGGCGCTATGTCTTAGTAGGGAAGCTAGTCTCTATTCCCTCCTCTCTCTCATATATATTACTTCTAAGTTCTAGCTTACTATATAGAGTTATAAATAGTAGTTAGCGTATAACGCTAGTATTAGGACTATAAGGAGGGTCCTTTAAATATCGATAGAAAGGCCATGTAATAAAAAGGCCTTCTTTATAGTATTATCCTAGGAGAGACTTCCCGCTTCGAGAAGTATATATTTAAAGTATACTAGGTATCTTATAAAGGAGCTCATACCTTACTAGAGGGTATTAAGCTTCTATATAACTCGTCCTACTAACTCTAGGTTATTATATATATTCCGGAGTTACTAGATAAGCTTATCTAGGGTATTTCTATTTAAGGTAGACTTCTTCTTAATTAGAGTAGAGACCTATAGTATTACCTAACTAAGGGTAATACTACTAAGTCTACTATAAATATACTAGAATCATATATCGCCCTATTCGTTACTTATATTAACTAAAAGCTTCACTTATACCTAAGCTAGCTATAGTTTAAATTCTAACTACTTACCTTCGTATACTAGAGGGTTAGGTAATCGCTTATATTACTAGTTTATTCGTAGTATACTAAGTAAGTTATTAGCGGTAAACTAGGCTCTACCTCTATAGTTCTAGTTCTTTGACTACTAACCGTCCGGGCTCTATACTAGCTCTCTCTAGTTATTATCTATTCACTAGTCTACCGGATTCTATACTAGTAAGGACGAGGTTATCTATTAAGCTATACTATATATAAGCTCTCTTATATAAAGCTTAATAGCTTCGAGTTAGTTCACGAGATACTTAACCTATACTAGTATCACTATTACTAGGGTTATTAATCCTAGGTTCACAGGGGAACTTATTATATATAGATAGGAGTCATATAGTAAGGCTAAGTTAATAGCTCGTCTCGATAAATAATAGGGAGAGATTATTCTAATATTATAAGTCGGTAATAATATACTTAATTAAATAGTTTCCCTAAATATAAGAAGAATAATCTAAGGAGAGAAACTAAGTCTAGGCTCTATACGATAATTTGTGTTCTATATAGAGCTATTAGTAGGATAATATAAGTACCTAGGGCTCTTAGGTACCTAGTCTCTCTATAAGTCTCAACTCGTTATAGCGAGTCTTTCGAGTAATATATATTAGTTTTCTACTAGTTAGGTAGAGAGATTATTCTAGGCTTCTATAAAGCTAGCTAACTACGGCGGGATATCTATTAGTATCTATAGCTAGTTCTCGGGCCTTACCTAAGAGGATTACTATCGTTATTCCTCTATTATTTTAGTTCGACGGAATAGCGTTGGTGATATTCTCTAGTCTCGTGAGAGATAAGAGAAGAAGTTATCCTAATATAACGGGCTAGCTATAATATTATTAATTAAATAACTAACTACTCTAAATATAAAGAGGATAACTTAAAGAGAGGAAGAGAAGAGGCGTTAGCCTTATATAGACGATATTAGGTCCCTCTGCTAGTCTAGTTAGTATAGTAACTAGTCACGTGTAGCAATGACTATAGGCCGAGCTCTAATTCTAGGGGTAAACCCTCACACTAGTTATTAATATAAACTAGTATATAGATGTTAAAACTACTCTATATCTACTCTCTCACTTCTCTAAGCTAGTATATCTCCGAACTAGTTAAGCCTAGATAATACGAAACCGTATCCTCGATATCTTTACGATACGTTTTTAGCTATATAAAGAAATCCAGCTATTACTCCAGGTAAGCTAAGTCGAAGAGCATGTTTTCCTCCTGCTTTAGGGCAGCTTCTAATGTAGTAGTACCCCGGAGAAGTGGAAGGGTAAGTGCTTGAGGAGTCATCGCAACGTATGTAGCTAGAGCTTGATGGATGTTGGGGAAATAGCGATTGCTTATTCACCCAGAGTATATCGAGGCTATTGAAGCCTGAAGATCGTAACGGCCTTCGTGTAGACGGCGGTGGTATTCTGAATTAATTATACCCGTATCTCGAGAGTAATGGAGTATGTGAGTCTGGCCGATGGATTGCTGAGCAAATTGTGGTTCGCGGGACGTTTGCAAACCGCCAATAGACTTCGTCCCACCTCCGCTATAGGCGCCGTAATTTCCGTCGTGCGTTAGTATTCCGCCTGGCGGAAGGTGCGGGGCAGAAACACCATTTTTCTCTTTCTCGGCAAATATCCGTTCCGCTGCCACCAGCTTTACATGGCCCGTGCGTCGGAAAAACCATTATTCCAGAGGAATACCAAAAATCTCGCTCTCTGTTTACATGTAAATAAACTACTTAGTACTCAATTAAATCATTAATTACGCTATGATTATGATACTAGAAGCTACTATATTCGATTCCACTAATAAAGGGACCCTTCGGCCTAATAAGGATCTACTACATAAGTAGGGGAGTGCTTTTAAGCCTATGTAATTACCCCTATTCGGCTAGGAAATCACCTTACCTAAAGACGTCTCTCTAGATAATCCTATTACTTTATTTACTATATACTATACTCCTAGAATTATTAATCTAATAGTCGAGAAGACGAATACTTATCTACGAAAACCTTAAGATAATTCTACCCCTTAATTACAAGTAAATACTTAGTATCTAATATATTATAGAGAGATATATATCTACCTTACGATTCGGATATATATGAGCTTATATATAGAGAATAAGATTATAGACTATTAGAATATAAAGGATATAACTCCTAAGTACCTAATTATAAAGTTTCTGAGTAAGAATCAGTTTCAGGAGCTCTATATACGTGTGCGATTCTATAGAAATTAGGAATAAGGCCTATATGAGAAGGTAGTCCCTAGATCTCTATTTATTTTACCTGAAATTAGCTAATAAACTACCGA
The DNA here is from genome assembly GCA_021399465.1 of Hyaloscypha sp. PMI_1271. Taxonomy (NCBI): domain Eukaryota; kingdom Fungi; phylum Ascomycota; class Leotiomycetes; order Helotiales; family Hyaloscyphaceae; genus Hyaloscypha; species Hyaloscypha sp. PMI_1271. The sequence goes on along the minus strand of JAJTUS010000226.1, from coordinate 40,844 downwards.
GTAAGTGAAAGCCTTTAGTACATATATCTAGAAGGCTAATTTAAGTGTTTAGAAGCCTAGGAGGGACTTAGTAGTAGACGAGATAATTATATAATTTAAAGGTTAATTAAAAGAGATAACTACTATTCTAAATAAGCCTATACCTATAGGATATAAGGTCTAGGGAGTAGCTTAGAGGGGGTTCTTACTCGTATAGAACTAGTATATTCCTAGTTAAAAAATAGCCTTATAGGAGTATATACTCCTAGGGAGCTTAGTAGGATAATTAAAGCTAGAAATAGTAGAAATAAGATATAAGTAGTAGTCTTATACCTAATTAAAAGACTATATAAGCTTCCTAAGGGCTTTAGCTATTATATTTACCTCGATAATCTCTTTATTTCTACCTACTTCGTTTAATATACTTACTCCTAGGGAGTTATAATTACAGGGATATATAAGATAACTAGTAGAGTTATTTAAGAGCTTCTTAACCTTTAGAAATCAGATTAAAAGGACGTAATCCCCTAGGGGGAGACCTGTTCTAGGTATATATCTAATAGGGAAGTATGTTATATTAAATAGAAAGATTAAGTATTTAAATATACTTTTATAAATTATTATATACCGCGTTACGTACACGGCCTATCCTATAGACTAGACCTAATTAGGTATAGTAGAGGTTCGGGAGTATAGTTTAGTAGCTTAACCTCTTAAACTAAGCCCCCTAAACCTCTATAATATACCACTTTACTAATGATAAATATAACGAGTATTCCATGACTATATGTGATAGTACTTAGTATTTCTAGTAAACCGATACTAATTAGTTAGTACTTATAGATTAGAGGTATTTAGATTTACCCTAAAAGTATTCGGTGACTTAAAGTAAATCTAGTCTACTTATATTAAAGGGGAAAAACCACTTATTAGTTCCTATGAAAGTATTCGGTAGCCTAGGGAGCGGATAACTGATTTTTACTAGGGGAAACCTCTTATCGACTCCTATGAAAGTATTCGGTGGCCTAGGGAGACGATAATTAATTTTTGTTATTAGAAATAGCTATTTACTTAGTTATTCTTAGTTAGTAGAGACTATTCTTTTACCTCTTTTACCTTAACCTTAATCGCTTTTCGATACCTAAAGCGATACCCTTAAGATAACTCTTTTATAAGGCTAAACCTCCTCATAAACTACTAGAGTAACCTCTATTTAATTATTCCTTTATAAGGCCGAATACCTTCTATAACTTACTAGAATAATAACCTATCTACCTACGATAATCCCCTATACTAGGAACTAGTCGAAAATACCTTAATTACGAACCTATAAACCTCTAATACCTCTCCTTCGAACCTTAGAACCTTAGAACCTCCTATAAAACTACCTCTATAGTACTAAGACTATGAACTTAGAAATTATCTATTCTACTTATATATTACTATAATACTAGGAGAACTTCTAGAATATGTATATGTATTATATATATATACCTAAAAAACACCTTAATTCCGACCTTAAACCTCCCGAAACCTCGATTTTCCTACGTTTTTCCTACGATTTGCCTCTAATTTTTATACCGAATTACTTCGATTTCTTATATATATACTTCTCTATCGTAGACGTGTATTTACTATAAAGCGATACTTTTAATACTGAACCTTTGAACCAAACCACCTCTTTTATAGTCACTTTTAGCTCTTTAGCTCTTTCCTTACTTTAAACTATATATATATATATACCGAGAAAATAGAGATAAAGGAATAGAAGACGAGAATTAAGAGGTACTAGGACAGAATTAATGTAATTATAGTACTAAAGGAGGACCTTAATAACTATATTAATACTAAGATATAATAGTATACTCTATATAAATAATCTAATAGGAATCTATAGGAGCTATTCCGGGAGGACTTTATAACCTTTGATACTATAACCTGGAATAAAGTAGACCGAACTATTATTTATGCCCTATAAGCTTTCCTATAATACAGGGGCCTTTATATTAAATAAAATAGTAAATAACTTATAATCGTATAGTCCTTAGTTAATGTTATCTAGGAGGAAATATAAAGCAAATAAGAGATTACAGATATTACTAAAAAAGGCGGAATTCAGATAAATCTCATATAGGTATAAGGGTTTACCCCTAGAATTAGAGCTCGGCCTATAGCCATCGCTACACGTAACTAGTTGCTATGCTAACTAGACTAGTAGAGGGACCTAATATCGTCTATATAAGGCTAACGCCTCTTCTCTTCCTCTCTTCAAGTTATCCTCTTTATATATAGAGTAGTTAGTTGTTTAATTAATAATATTATAGCTAGCCCGTCATATTAGGATAACTTCTTCTCTTATCTCTTACGAGACTAGAGAATATTACCGACGCTATTCCATTGAACTAAAATAATAGAGGAATAGCGATAATAATCCTCTTAGGTAGGGCCCGAGAATTAGCTATAGATACTAATAGATATCCCGCCATAGTTAGCTAGCTTTATAGAAGCCTAGAATAATCTCTCTACCTAACTAGTAGAAAACTAATATATATTACTCAAAAGACTCGCGACTCTCGAGATATAGAGCTAGAACTCCCTAAACTAATAGCCCTAGTTCCTAAGCCCGGCTCAAGAAGCCCCCTTCGCCTCGACTAGTACTATAGGCGTATATATACCAGCTACCTAATACTAAAGCCCTACCCCTAAATAGAATAAACTATCTAAAGCTAAATAACCGAAATAACGCCTTAGGGACGTCGCTAAGTATAATAGAAAGGATAAGGCAAAATATAGAGAGTTCTCTATTAAGATAATAGCAAAGTTAGAAATTAACGGGAATACTATTAGAGATGAGAAGATATAAGTCTAGTATATATATAGCGGGTTAGTAGGAGAGGCTAAGTCTAGAATCTTCCCTTAGGTAGAGATTATAAGAGGCACTAGCTAGTTCACGCTATAAGGACTATATGAATAGATAGACCTCGTATTCCTAGACCTATAAGCGAAATAGAAGGCAATTAATAAGCTAAACCGTATTAAGCAAAGGTCGATACTATTCGCCGACTTCCTAAATATATTTAATACGCTAATCCTTAAAGCTAAAGGATAGTTATAGACTAATGATGTTAAGAAGGCATTTCTTAAGGCTACTATATTAGAGAAACTTATAGATAGTATAGTTGGGGTAGAATTATACCTAACCTATATGGGTTACTATACTTAACTACATAGAACTAGTAACTAGATTAATGAATGAGACGAATACGCTTAGAGGAGAAGGAACTAGACTAAGGTAATCGGGACTTATATGAACTAAGAACCTATATAAGTAGAATAAATGAAATAGGAACCTATAATAACGAGAATAGTAGCTATAAAAGGTGCTAGAATAAGAGTAGTATAGTTAACTAAGGAAGAGTTCATTCGTCGACAAAATACTAAGTTATATATAAGGTATAAGAGTAAAGACTATAGAAGTAGATAATACTATTTACTCTTACTAAAATGCCTAGAAGGGAAACTACTAATAATCTATACTACTACTATAATAACCCCTATAGAGGAGGAATATAATATAGACACGAGCTCGGGAAATGAGTAGCTTCTTCCTAAAGATACGGGAAGAAGTACTAAGTAGGGAAAGCCTCTATAGGTAAGGCTTAGAGAAATTTCAGATATAAAATAGAAGGAATACCTTTTCTTATATTAGCTTTAATTAATAATTAATCCTTTATAAAAGCTTTAATTAATATAGGATACTTATCCTATAAAATATATAACTCCAAGTTTATAACAAGAAATAACCTCTAGTACTTAAAGATATCTCTAAGAGAGATCCAAGGATTTAATAGGTCTATAGGGTAGATAGACGAAGTAGTATATATCTTAATAGATATCGAAGGTTACTACAAAGACTATATTTTCTTTTATATTATCCTATATTTAGTAGGGTATAACCTAATCTTAGGGATACTATAGTATATAGGGCAAGATACTTATATTAATGCCCCTAGAAGGAAAATGACTATTAACTCTACTAGAGTAGTAGTTTAGAACATGGTATAACCTATAACGAAAAAGATAATAGAGTATATATAGGTCTTAGCTATATTCTTCTAGGTATAGGCAAAGAAGTCTAAGAAAGACACTAGTATCTAAGTCTTCTTAGCTAGTATAGCTAATATTAATAAAGTATTAGTAGTTAAGTTAAAACGAGACCTAAAAGCTATACTCCCAAAATAGTACTATGAATTCATAGACCTTTTCAACCCTTCTAAAGCTAATAAGCTTCCCCCCCTAAGAGGTAATAGGGTTAACTATAAGATTAAGCTAGAGAAGAAGGATAGAAAAACACTAGAAATACTATAGGGCCCCTTCTATAATATATTAAGGGAAGAGCTCCTAGTACTATAGAAAACCCTAATAGAGTTACTAGATAAAGGCTTCATCTATATAAGTAACTCACTAGTAGTAGTACTAGTACTCTTTGTAAAGAAACCAAGTAATAGGCTACGTTTTTATATTAATTACCGGAATCTTAATAGACTTACTAAGAAAGACTAATACCCTCTCCCCTTAATCTATGAAACTTTGAGGAATATTAGGAAAGTAAAATAGTTCATAAAGCTTAATATAATAGTAGTATTTCACAAAATCTATATTAATTAGGGAGACGAGTAGATAACTATATTCCGAACTCACTATAGCCTCTTCGAATAAATAGTTATACTATTTGGCCTTACTAATATACTAAGTATATTCTAGAAATATATTAATTAGGTATTAAGGGACTACCTTAATAAGTTCTACTTAGCCTATATAGATGATATTCTCATTTACTTATTAGGTTCTAGGAAAGAATATCGTAAGTATATATAGAAGGTACTACTACGTATATGTGAAGTAGGACTCTAGCTTAATATCTCAAAATATAAGTTCAAGGTCTAGGAGATAAAGTACCTGGGGTTTATTATTAAAGTAGGAAAAGGAGTTTATATAGACCTAGCTAAGGTGAAGGCTATACTTGAGTAGGAAGCCCTAAAGTTAGTAAAGGCTATTTAAAGCTTCCTTAGTTTTATAAACTTCTATTAATGATTTATTAATAGGTTCTCAAAGATCATCCTACTAATACTAGATATAATATATAAGGACTATATTAAGTTTACTTGGACTAAAGAGGCTAATAAGTCGTTTGAAAAGCTTAAAGCAATATTTACCTTAGTAATAATCCTCCTCTTATTTAACTATAAGAAAGAAACTATTATTAAGACCGACTCCTTAGGGTAGAGCGTTAGAGGCACTCTAATATAAGTCGATAATACGGGAATTATGAAGCTATATATATTCTTTTTAAAGAAAAACTCACTTACTAAATATAACTATGAGATCTATAATAAAGAGATACTCGTAATTATATATTATTTATAGGAATAGGACACGGAACTTAGGAGTATGAAGAAATTTGAAGTTAGGATAGACTATAAGAATTTAGAATACTTTATAATAGTAAAGCAACTTATAGAATACTAAATAAGATAGTCACTAATTCTCTTATACTATAACTTTAAGATCTCCTATATCCTAGGGAAGATAAATAAATATACTAATACCCTATTAAGAAGAGAGTAAGATATACTAATAGGAGTAGACGACGAGTATATATAAGCACGGTTATTATAACTCCTAAGACCCGAAGTAATTAAAGACCTACTAAAAGGAGTAATTAAAGCGGCCCCTATAAGGACCCAAGGATAGATAAAACCCCGCTTAATAAGTAGTATATAACTACTAAAATCCTTCTTAAGCCCGGCTTAAAAAGACCTAAAGCCTACTAAAGGTAGGAATGTTTAAAACTAAGACGAAACGGTTACTCCTAGAATAATACCCTCTACTAATAACTCTATAGTACTAGATATATTATAGATATATATAAAGAGCTAAGACGAAGTCTACTAAGCCGCCCTATAAGCTATTTAATAAGGAGCCCGGACATTTCTTTTAAAACTTAAGCTCCTTATATTAATAGGGGAATACTTAGTATTACTATTAGGAGGTCTATAGTTTCGAGACCGGTTATAGGTGCCTAATAATAAACTACTATATACGTCTATAATCTAGACTATTCACGACTTAACCTAGACTAGCTACCCTAGTAGGGAATAAATTAATATCCTTATATCTAGGTAGTTCTTTTAGCCTAGCTTATTAAGCGATATCTAGAGGTTTTTACGGAATTATAATAGGTACTATAGGAATATAGTATAGAGAAATAGGAGGTAAGGGTTCCTAAAGCCCCTTCCTATCCCTGACTAAATATAGTAAGAATTATTAATAGACTTTATTATAGACCTATCAAAAAGTAATAGATATACGAACCTCATAGTCTTAATAGACTAACTAGGAAAGGGGGTAATACTAGAAGCCTTATTAAATATTAAGGTAGGAATAATAGCGAAGTGGTTCACTACTACCTATTACTAATAATACGGGTTCCCGAAGGTAATCGTATTAGATTAAGGAGTATAGTTTATGAGCGCCTTATAGAAATGAATATATTAACTACTTAGGATCTAGCGGAGACTCTCTATAGCATTTAGCCCCGAAACTAATAGATTAATAGAATAGATGAATTAGATAGTCGAAATATACCTTCGGAACTTTATAGACTACGCCTAAGATAACTAGGTAATAATACTACTATTAGCGGAGCTAGCTATTAATAATAGAGAGGTAGCCTCTATATAAGTTAGCCTATTCTTTTTAACCTATAGCTACTATATAAATATCCTAGACTTGAAAGCTGAACTTAGGGAAGACATATACTATAAGAGGCTCTCCCCTATTTAGAAAGCTAATAACATAATTCGGAAGCTAAAACAAGTATCGAAATAGGCTTAGACAGCTATAGCTATAGCTTAATAAGGTTAAGAGGCTATAGCTAATCTCTAGAGAGAGTAAGTACTATAATATAAGGTCAGAGATAAGGTCTAGCTTAGCCTAGAGAATATTAAAACCGACTAACTAATAAAGAAGCTTAATACTAAGTACTAAAAGTATACGATTATTAAGGTAGTTGGATTATATAGTTTCCGCCTAGATACACTACTAGGAATCCATAATATCTTCTATAGTAGATGACTTAAACTTGCTACTACGGATCTATTTATATTCCAAAAGTAGGATAATACTTAGAATAGCCTAATACTTATCAGTAACTAGGAAGAGTACGAAATCGAAGTAATCCTCGACGAAAAGAAAGCCCCGGGATATGGAAATAACCTACGCTACCTAGTAAAGTAGGTATCATATAATAGACTAACTTAGGAGCCTTAATTAGCCCTAGAAGAGACATAAGCCTTAGATAACTAGGAAGTACGGAAAGTAGCCGGGTATATCCCCCTAGGTAGAAAGAGACGAGTACTAATAGCTTATAAAGGACATAACCTATATTAAAGAAGTACCCCTTCCCCGGTTTAAAGGACTAAGAACGTGATTTCCCGGAAGGGGGGGTATTATAAGGGTTTACCCCTAGAATTAGAGCTCGGCCTATAGCTATCGCTATACGTGACTAGTTACTATACTAACTAGACTAGTAGAGGGACCTAATATCGTCTATATAAGGCTAATACCTCTTCTCTTCCTCTCTTTAAGTTATCCTCTTTATATATAGAGTAGTTAGTTATTTAATTAATAATATTATAGCTAGCCCGTCATAATAGGGACTTATTACTTTGGCCTATATTATACTTAAGGGTATTAAGAATATTCTATTAATGAACTAGTTAAACTAGTATATACCTCTCTTAATACCTTCCTCCTTAGGGACTCCTATACCGCCTCTATTACCTTAATTACCTAAATTACTACTAGAACTATTTATATTAGTACTAGAACTACTCTAAAATGCCCCTCTACTAGCTAGTAGAGCGAAGCTAATTAGGGAGATTACTAGAATCTATATAAATGAATAGAAGTAGGATAGTAGGAATAGTAGCTTTAATTAGAAACTCACTATTTTCTATAATATCTATAAATATGTAGAGCTTCCGAAAGAGGCTATTATAAAGGCTTTTCTTACTATACTTAAGGGATTAGTACTAGACTACTTCTATAATAACTATATATCTAAGGACTCGTTTAATTATATCTCTATATACCTCTATAGCTTCTTTAAAGGCCCTAGATATTAACAACGAAATCTAGATTAATAGAACGCGATTATATAGTCTTTAATATTAGAGAAATATATAGGAAAATCGACTTCTAAGATTATTTAGTTAATAATTAATGAACTATATAAACTATAATATAGCCTTACGCTTACCCTACAAATAATAGAGTTTCTCTATAACAAAATTATTACTACTTATTAAGACTTCAAAGTATATAAATACACTATTTTATACCCTCTAGTAGCTCTTAGTAAGCTTCTCTATAAGCTATAGTCCTTAATTATAGCCTTCGAGAAGCTTAATCCGAATAATATAGATACCTTCTTTACTAATCGACGATATTACTTAAATAACTACTTAGATAATTACTAGTTTAGAAATTATCGATACTATACTAACTACACGAATCCTTATAAGCCCCGTAATCGAGATAATAGCTATATGAACTCCTTAAAGTCGTGCTTTATATATGGGAAATTAAACTATTAATCCTAGAAATACTTAGATAAGGAGTAACGAGATAAGGAGACTCGATTTAGAGCTATAGTCGGTCCGACACAAATACGACAAAACGGGCCCTCTTTTACGCCCATAATAACTTTTCAACCACAACCCTAATTAATTTATACTAAGTGATGCGATTATAGAATAGAAGCAGGCGAAAAATACCTATTAATCGGATTTTTAATATAATTCGTGGTTCATTAATAATTAAGGCCTAAAGTGCACGGACCCTTTTTGCTTTATTGATTTTCGACTATACAAAACGCGAATATATTTGGTCGCTAAGGTCACGTGAGTCCGGACTTCAGGGCATCTCACTAGCCTTATTATTAATAGAATAATAATAATTAAGCCCTATAAGTTTAATAGAACCTTCCTAAGTACTAAATATAGCTTTTTCTGGTGCTATATATATTATATATATAGTAGGGCTATAATTACATAGGTTTCAAGCTCACTTTAGCTGAACTAAGTCTATAAACCTAGCTATTATTCAGCTACCTTCTCTCTCCTCCTTTTGTATATTATCCCATTCGTCTATTACCCTTTTAGAAATCGTTCTATAGCGTCTTTGCTTCTTTACACACCAAGTAGCTTGTTTAATACTTAATCCCTTCCTATACGTATCTATCCAGCGGAACGTATGATTATAGAACCTCCGTATAGTCTCAATCAAATAAGCTTCAAGTGCTTCTACTACCTTAGCTTTAGTATCTGGAAAGCTAGTCTTCTTTACTTGACGATATCGAGTCTTACTATACCCCTAGTACATCTCAATTAGGTTAATTTCGTAGTGGAACTTCGGTAGAAACACAGCCTTATATCCCTAATCTGTAATAAGCTCCTTAACTTAACTCTTTTCCTCAAAGAAGTCCTTATGGTTCGATAGTATACGAGCTAAACAGCACGTTTGTTCGATAGCGGGAGGGTATTCAAGGGGTATAGTGTACTTAGTACCCTTTGGACACTTAAATCTTAAGCTAGGTATATTACACCCTCGCTTAATGAGAATCTGTTCCACGCCTTTAGGCTCTCTTTCTCTATTCGGATTAAGTTGCCAAAGGACTTATATAGTGCCCTATAACCCCGGAATCGTATACTCTGGTGGGAAATACGTATCCCTCCTATAGGGCTTGATTTTACCCCTTTCAACCCCCCCTGGGGCCTTGTTCATAGTAAAGGCGTTCAGTGCACCTTCGCTATGCGAAGCGTGTATAGAAGACTAATCAAATATTAGAACAGCTATGCAATTAGGGTACTTCTGTTCAAATATATCAAGCGTTCTAGTGATCTGCACTAGTAGTTGCTTTGTATCCCACCAGGGGTCCCTATTTGAACCTAGGTATATAATTTGCCGTACATCCAAATTAGGGTCGTCTAGGATAAATATACCTTTATTATTCGGGACCCTAATACGCCCCTTAGGACCTACGAACTCGGAATCGTGAATTAGCCTCCCTTTGCTCTTTCCTGGCATTTTTTGCTGATTATCTACTAGCTAGAGGCTCTTTTTATAGTCGAAACCATAGAAATAGCTCTTATCGTGGAAGTATATTACGTGCACCTGACCTCTAATCAGGAGTAAAGGTTGAATCATATGCTATATACCAGCTTTATCCTCCTCATACTGGACTATAAATACTAAAAGCTCGTTCATTAATAGTAAAAACACCTCTTGACGATACTGAATCACATCAGGTCGTTCGTGTCTATCCACATAAAGCCCTTTCTTAGTCTTATAGCGATAAAAGCCGAGCCTAGGGAGCTATAAGTAGGCTATGCTACGAGCGATTAGCCTCTCAATTATCGATAATAATCGAGGTAAAATCTCCTGATTAACGGTATTTAGGAAATCGTTTAGTAATATCGTTCTAAGCTCTTGATTAATCAACCAAGTTCGACAAGCTAGAAATACGTCCTCATTATCAAGATAAGAGGCACTATCTCTTTTACCGCCCCTAGCCTCTTGTGGAACACTATACCACTATCGATAGTAATTAAATAACCCTCTGATTCGTCGAGCGAGCGTCTTTCTATCGTTAAAACGATGATTACTAGAGGCTACTAAGAGCGATGTATTGATTCTTCTAAGCTAATATTGCCCTAGCTTCAGAAGCTGCTGGGTATATTGACGTAGTAGGTGTAAATCAGCGACTATACGGGAGGTATAGGGGTTATCTATTCGTGCTAATTTTATATCTATATCGTCAAGGACTTCCTGATAAGTCATTCGTACGTCTAGAGCTTTATTATCTCTATAGGTATCTCTAATAAGAGCATCCAGAAGTAGTTCGTTCGCTCTATCGTCTTTATCTTTAAGCCTTTGCTCTTCCCTCAATTACACATCCCTAGGGATCTCAATTGGCCCCCTAATAATATCGAATTATAGCCTCTTTTATTTAAAAGAGGGTACAATTATAGGGGTCTTAAGCTTACTAGACTACGCTATAGCTTGAGCATCTTTTGCCCTCTAGTCATGTGTATATATTTATTGAGTTCTCAATAGCTTTGCTGATTCCTTTATTAATTTGGAGTGATACGAGCCTCTAGAAGCTAGAAATAGTCTTAGTATACTGATATTATAATATAAAAATAAGTAAATAAGTAAGGGACTTACTAGTTTGTTCCATAAGTCTCTGATCTCGCTGTGTACCTATAGGCTTCTCTAAAATAATCGTCTCATTACCACTAATAAGAAGCTTCCGCTGAACCTAATAGAGCGTCGAATCTTCAAGCTCTTTATTACTTAGTTCAATATCTGAACTATCAGAATCGTCCTCTATAATAGAGGGTTTCCCATGCCGTTCGTCAATAGTCGCTTGGATTACAGCTTCTTTAGCTATGGTGAGAACTATGATTGAATCAAGGGTTGAATCAGCTCGCTTGCGTTTCTAAAGGCTTATAGAGGTAGCTATTGGAAGTATTCAAAAGGAGTACTTAATTGAGTTAATGGTTGTTGAGATATTAATATAATCATGGAAGAGCGGTCAACTTGAGGGGGGAGTCACGTGATAATAAAGTAAAAAAACGACTATACAAAACACGAAAATATTTGCTCGCTTAATAGCATATATTATAACTCCCTTAATAATAAAGATATTATAATTTTGAGGGTATAGAATCAATTACTATAGTATATAGTATAGTTCTAATTAATACGATTAATATCAATTAGTGTGGTGGTGGTTTTTTTTTTTTTTTGTCGTGTTTATATCGGACCGACTATAGAAACCTCTATAGGTTTAGAGCTCTAGACTCCCTAGACTTTAAGAGGAAGTTTATAAGGGTATATCTATATTACGTAGCTTCTATTAAAGGCGAAAGGGGAGACGAATAGAATAATAGGAGTAGAGAGGATGAATTAAGTAGTGCTTTTAACGCTTTACTAGTAGATATAGAGGACCCTAAGGAATAGGACTCTTACTTTACCTTAATTAAAACCCTCTTTACTACTTCTAATTTATAACCTCTTGAGTTATTAAACACGACTAGTGACCTTATAAATAACCTTATAAACCGCTCTTATACTTACCTATTAACGAGAGAGAACTATACTACGGAATCTGGTAAACTACCTATAGAGGACACTTGAACCTTTATAGTAAGAGGTATGTCTAGATATAATACTAACTACTTTTATGGAATCGTAATAGATACTAGAGCTACTAAATACTTAACCGCTAGTTTCAATTAATTCTAAGCTTTATAATAGATAGACGATAGTATTAAGCTTAATAGATCTACTAAAGAGAGTATTAAAGTCAAGTTCGGAATTAGTATATCGTCTTCCTTAGGATCTGCGATTATAGATATATTAATTAAGCTTATACGATTCTATATAATACCCTCGAAGACTCTATTTTTACTAAGCTTAGCGAATATAGATGAACTAAAGGTCTATTTTAATAACCTCTAGAATTAACTAATTATATCTACTAAGAAGCATATACTAGTAATATAACGATTCGGCTATTCTTTCCTATTATAGGACACCTCCCTAAAGACCTTTATATTGGAATCCTTTACCTCTAACCCTTATTTCCTTATAGAACCTAAATTACGATAATTATACTATTAATTCAGTTATTTATTAATCGAGAAACTATGAAATGTCCTAGAACGAGCGGGCTACGAAGTCAATAAATAAGCCCTCGAATACCTTATGAGATACTATAAGTAGTACTAATTAAATAGGAAATTACCTAGTTAATTCAAGTTTAACTTAAGGGATAATATTAGCTTTAATTTCTCTATTATTATTAATATTTTCTATATATATAAGAAGCTTATATTATATGTCGTCGATGAAGGAATATAGTATTAAGCGGGACAATAGCTATAGAGCTTTAGTACTTAATATATATAGGATGCCCTAAAATAGTACTAGATTAATACCTATTTAGAACTTCTTAATTAGATTACTATAGATACTAGGAAGTAGTTTACTAGTAAAGAGTTCATATAGCTTACGAATTCAACGGGAACTAAGATTAAAATCGTCCCTATAGAAGCCTACTATTTAGTTAGAATTATTAAATAGTACTATAATATAATTCGACGAGCTTATAAGATTATTATCGCCGAAATTAAGGGAATTAATAAGGACATAGTACTATAGATAGCCTTTAAAGTAATTAATGATACTATAGGACTAAATAAAATCGTTCCTATACTCCTAGTTTATAGCGCTTTACCTTAAATAAGCGAATATAATCCTCTATCCTCTTTAGTTATATAGTAATTAAATGCCCTAAGAAAAGCGATAGAAGAGATAAAGAGATTATAAGCTAGTTATGAAGTTATAAGAGCCTTAAATACATATAATAGACCCTCTATAGCCGATATATATGAACTTCTATTAAATTCAGAAGTCTTAATATAGCGCGAAGGGAATACCAGTTAATTAGGGTAATAGGAAGGACTATATAAGCTAGTATCTATAGAGAGTAAGTCGTATATACTAGCTTTACTACGAGGTAATACCTCTTTCCATTTAACCTCTATAAAGCTATTCCTACGGGGAGATAAAAGCCTTAATCTCGATAATTCTAGCCCTAATCCCGAATATATTAATAGCGATAACTAAGGCGAAGTAAGTATAATTCCTCCTATTCTCCCTCTGAAATACGGAAGAAGATAACCTTATAAAACACTACCTAAAGTTATAGTATTCCTATAAGACGACGGAATTGAAGTAGAGGAGATGAGAGATATATACCTAATAAACGACATTTAGTATAAGGATTCCTATTAAACTAAAATTAAAGGACTCCTAGAAAAGGGGGTCTTTGAGGTTACCTTATATTTAGAGGTACTAGAGGGAATATATATCTTTAACTTTAGGTTCATTAATGAGATTAAGAATAAGGGTACTAATAAAGAGCTTCGTAAATCGAGACTCGTTGTTTAGATATATAATAATTAGGAGAAGTATACTATACTAATTTAATTACTAACTATTTAATATATTAGCTAGAGAATTATCCTTAGTATTACTACTATAATAACCGAAACTATAAGGCTTTACTTATGAGATATCTCATAGGTATATATTTAATTAATAACTTTCCTAAATCGCGATTTTTATATAAAACTACTATAAGAGCTTACTAAATACCTATACTTATAGGACGATTTAGTCCTAAAGGTCGTAAAACTACTATATAGTATACCGGAAGCCGGAAACTACTAGTTTAAGACTTATTACTCCTACTATATTAATGAGCTTACTATAGAATAATTAACTTATAACTTATACCTCCTATATAGTAAGTAATTATTCGGTATAATAGACTTATAAACTAATAATACCCTAATTATCGGCGATAACGATTTCCTAGAATTAGAGTAATTAAAGCTTAAGGAAACTTAATTCCTAGCTAAGGAATAAGAATAGCTTACCTTTAATTATAACCTGAAGTTTAATAGAGGTATTATATATACTGAAACTACTAAAACCTCTAAAAATACCACGATTATAGAGCCTTAGATTACCGGAATTACCCTTATATAGGAATACTAGTATAGTAACCTTAAGACTATATTAACTAAGAACTCTACTATAACGAGTAGTAGAGGTATTATATATATAAACCTTATAATTAAGGAGTAATATATAGCCTAACGAGCCCGAGGAGTCTATATTATATTAGTCTATTAATTAGAAGCTTCCTATAACCTCGTAATAGTCGCTTAAGTTATTGAACCTATAGAAAATAACGTTAGTTCGTTTAATAAGCGCCTCTAATAGTAAGTTAAGAATACTATTAGGGGACTATAATTCGTAAAGCTAGATAAGGAGACCCTCTACTTAATTATATTAATTAATTTATCCTTTATAAATAATAGAGATCTATCCTTATAAATAGGCTATATTCTAGCCCTAGCTAATACTACTCAGAATATGAATATTATTTACTAGTTGTCTACGAAGTATAAGAGAGTTACCCGAAGTATACTAGCCTCTAAGCTTTATAGTATAGTATATAGCTTTAATATAGGTACTATAGTTAAGTTAATAGTTAATAGAGCTCTAGAAATCGATCTATTACTAGTCGTCTATATAGACTCGAAATCCTTATATGAATGCTTTATAAAGCTTAGAACTATATAAGAAAAGCGACTTATAATTAATATAATATATTTCTACTAGGTATATAAATAATAAGAGATTATAGAGGTTAAGTAGATTAAGGGAGAATCGAATCCTACTAATTCTATAACGAAATTAAAGCTTACGAATACCCTTAAGTACCTAATTAATACGAATACTATATAACTAGATATAGAGGAGTGAGTTAAATATGAATAAGGTAATATATAGAGTAGAGGAGAATAGGAGAGAGGAATATATTAGTAAGAGAGTAATATATAGAAGTAGGGATATTAATAGAAGGGTATCACGTAGACATATAGTATAGTTAAGGAGTATGGGACTAGGCCTAATTAGGAAACTAGTATATGTTTAATAAGAAACTACGTTTTTTGATGTTTTTAGAGAACTTCTAGTATTTAAATATACTTTTATAGATTATTATATACCGCGTTATATATATGGCTCATCCTATAAACTAGACCTAATTAGGTATAGTAGAGGTTCGGGAGTATAGTTTAGTAGCTTAATCTCCTAAACTAAGCCCCCTAAACCTCTATAATATACTACTTTACTAATAATAAATATAATAAGTATTCTACGACTATATGTAATAGTACTTAGTATTTCTAGTAAACTAATATTAAGCTTTTATTTTAATAATATCTTCTTTTATATTAAGTAACGAGTATGTTTTATAACTAAGGAAGAGGCTTAAGGAGACTTCTACTAAAGTAAAGACTATATAAATACCCTTTAGTAATTAGGCTATAAAGATACTCTCGATTCCTGTAATTACAGATAAATATAACTATTATATAGGAGTAGTTAACGAGTTTAATTACCTAATTACCTAGAATACTAGTTTATAGTATATGGAGTAGGGAGGGTACTAAGTACTAAAGCACTAGCTACTTCATATAGTTCTAATTAATTACTATTTACTAGCTTTATATAGCGATGTCCTTAAACCTAGGGAAATAAGTTTTAGAAGCTATATAATAGATAGTACCTCTATATAATCCGCTAGGGGCTAGGAACTAGGAACTAGGAGCGAAACGTAAGACTAAGCTAAGGATCTTAGTAATACACTATTAAAGGTTAAGGGACTCCTCTCTTCTTTGCCCCTTAGCTTAGTATTTTTAATATATGAAATTCTTTAAACCTTAAGCCTTCGACTATTATATTAATCCCGCTATTATATAATACTAAGCTCACTTAACCTAGCTTATAGAGGCGATAGTAATACTCCTAATAAAGGACTAGGGTACTATATCCTTAGGGGGCGAAGATAACTATATTACCCTTAATATTTGGTATTTCTCCCGAATCTTAAAGAAAAGAAGAATAATAATTAGTTATAGTCCACTAATTTAAAATAAGGAAAGACGATATTTAGTACTATTCTACTAACTCAAAAGAAAGAGGAATTAATGTCCTCTATAACTTAATTAACCTTAGAGCTTAACCCTTAATTAGAATAGATAATGTCCCTGTCTTCTATAACCTAGCTAACCTCGGAGTTAGACCCTTAGCTAGACTAGACAATACCCCTCATTAACTAATAAGAGAGAAAGAAATAGTTCTGCCCTTATTAAAGGAAGGATTAATATAGTCTACTAATCTAAAACAAAAAAGACAATAATTAGACTTCGTTTACTAATTTGAAATAAGGAGAGCTAATAATCGGTTTTAATTAGTTAATCTCAAATAACTAAGACTCCTTTAGGGTATAGCCTTAATAGATAATATACCCGGATTATCTAGCTTAGATAACCTTAGGCTAAGTATAGAAACCTTTGGTATAGTAGGTAAAAGGCCTTAGTATAACGGAATAGAAGAGTAAGATTTCGATATTATAGACTACTAATACTAAGAGGCCTAGTATAGAACCTTCCCTAATAATAATATAAAGACATAATTAGCTAATAAGGAGATATGAATTAGTATAGATATACCTAAGACGCTTATTAAAAGAAGGAAGTTAATAGCTAAGGAAGACCTTATTAATGAATACTATAATATACTTAACTAATAAGCGGACTATAGCTAGAAAGCTTATATCTATATTAATTAGTTTAATAAGAGAATTAACGAATTAGAGGTAATTACTAACTAGTTCTATAAGAAGGAGAGAACTACTTAACTAGATATAGCGAAATAGAAGAATAAGTGAGTAGATGTCTAGGAAAGTCAATGTTCCTTAATAAGAGAGTCCTCTAGGGGATAATACTAAAGTTCATTATTACTTAGTTATAGCGATAGACCTTAACTTACTAGAATTAAGGACCCTGCCTTATTTACTAGTAAAGACGACTAGTAGATTTATAACTAGATCTTTAATATAAGGAATAAATTAATACAAAACTCTACTAAGTTTAATAGCGAACCCCTAAAGATTACTTATATAGTACGACTAGTTACTAGGGATACTAGAGACCTAAGATCTTTATTTATATTATACTAATCTCATATTTTTGGGAAATATATTGAGTTTTGAAATAGAATTTGGGATATTCTATACTAGCCTCCTAGATACTTTCGAAGGACTACGTAAATAAAATAGGATAGACTTGTACTATTTAGTAGTAGATAAAGATAGCTCTTAGTAGAACTTAAGCTATTAGATAAATTTAAGTCGATTTCGATATAACTAGACTTAGGTATTAAAGATATAAATATAGAGTTAAATAAATGTAGTATATAATAAAATCATTTATTAAAGGAGATAATCGTATATAATAAAGCTAATCTTATTTTAAGTAGATATATAGTCTAATTTCCTAGTAAGATAATAGAATTAATCTAAGAGTTACTAAAGTAGTATAATAGGATAACTAAATAATAAAAACTATCATACTTCTAACTTTAATATTCCTTCTAGGTACTCTAGTAATAGTAAGTTTATAACCTGAAATCCTATAAAAGGTCCTAACTAATATCTTATAACAAAGAGTATCTTTAATATAGGGATTATTAACTTATATATTAATAGAGACAAGACTAATACGAAAGTAATAACCTACTATTAGTAGATATTTATTATTATAACTTTCCTTTTAACCCTTATTATTATAATAGTATAGTTTCTCTAGGATTAAAAACTAGAATAATTTAAAAAATGAAAGTAAGTAAGAGAGAAGTCTAGGTGAGATACTCCTTTAGAGGAGGACTAGCTTATTAAAGGTTAAACTCTCTACTTAGATACTTAGTTTAGCCTTAATTAGCTTTTATATTCCCTAGGTACTTGAATTTTATATATAGTTCTAAAAGCTAGTAATGAATTTAGGGTAATTTCTTGTATTTAAAGTAATCCAATCCTATATACTTATACTATATCTAAAGTATTTCTCGTATAGAGTAAAGTTTAAGTAGACCTCTACTCTTTGAAAATTCAGAAGGTTACTAAGAACCCGTAATTCACAGGTAGTATAGGAAAAGAGTAGAGTAGAGTAGAGTAGTAGACGGCTATAGAATATATAAGGAGGGTCTCTATAGCTAAAGTCTCACTAGATCATAGGGAATAGTGGCTTTAAAGTCTAGTAATACCCCCTCCCCCTCCTAAAAAATACTTTTAATACTTTAATTACTAGAACTTATAATACTAGGTATCTTACCTAAATATTAAAAGTAAAAAATTCTACTAGCTATAAATAGTAGCTATATCTAAAGTAATATTATAGTAATAATACTAGCGACGGAATTTACTAGATATAAGGTTTAGTTATAGTTAATAGCTTAGATATAGGTCCTAGAGATAAGAATATAAGAAGTATTAAAACTAAGGATCTCTTCCTAATTTCTATATAAAACTATATAGAAATTAGCTACTACTATAGTTAAGCTAATTATCCTTTTCATACTACTAGATCTAGATGAGCCTATTATAATATAGTTTTCTAAAGGGGTATAGGATAACCGGAAATATAGCTATAGAGGAATATATATACTAAAGAGGCGTTAAGTTATCCTTAGTTAAGAAAAGAGAGAAAGTGGGACCCTTTAACTATACCTATTTTCTACTAGAATCTGAATTCTTTAAGCCCTGAAAGATACTTTATAAACTAACTAGATAAGCCTATACTACTTAGATAGTATAGTAATTAAACTTAGAATATTATAAATATTATTTGTAATAACTTTAATAATTTATTAGTTTAGAGATATCGCGATATAGTTATATTAAAATAATTAGTAAATAGATCTTCTCGTACTTCTACTTATAGACTAATCCAAAGTATAGATAATAGTTCTAGCCTAATATTATTAGATATCTATACCTAACTTTTCTTAAAAAGTTTATAATATCCTTACGAAATCTTTTAGAAATATTACTAAAAAAAGTACTTCTTATATAATAAATACTCTATCTATAACTCCTTAAACTTATACTATTTACTAAGTATCTATATTTAAGCTATTTGAGAAATTTTGTGTTTAGTCTAGTTTACTCGCTAGGCTCACTTAAATTTTAACCCCCTATCTCACTTAGGGAATAAATATTCCCCCCCTACTACTAGTTATCTAAAAAAACGACCCCTCTCGATACTATTATAATTACCTATAATTATAAAAACCTACTTATAATAAGATTATAACTATTAATTTCTCTAACTATTATAAAGTAGTATAGCTCCTATTATATAATTCCCTATAATACTCTAATAAAACATAAAAATTAACTTATTATATTATTACTATTAAGTATATAATATATAATATACTTTTAGATTCTTTTAAAATAGCTACTTTAACTCTAGGTAACTATTTATCTACCGGTTTTTCTATAACTAATAACTAACCTCCTTCTCTTAGTTAATAAAGTTAGTGTAATAGTTACTAAAGATCCTGTTTTCATAGTTATATAAAGGATTAGCTAAGTAGTAAGGTATAGAAGATCGCTTATAAGACACGTGAATATTATTATATTAATATAGTATAAGGGCCCGAAAAAGATATAGTCTTATACCCTTACCCTATACCTAGGAGGTCTACTACTACTATAATAGTATACTTTACTAATTATTCTAAGGGTCTAATTCTAGATACTAAGAGGAGTTGAAATAATTAAAAGGCTCTTACTAAGGCTATAGCTTCTTTATTTCCTATTAAGGTATAGGAAATAGGGGTTAACTCTATAATAATACCTTTACCTTTATTATTTGAGGTAACGAGAATCTTCTTTACTATAGTAAGGGGGAAGACTTTAAGGTTTATTAGTTTCTAGCTAGTAGCTTTATTAAGGAAGGATGTTTAGAGAGTATCCCTTAACTTATTACTTAGCTAGTTTATAGAGGAATAGTATTAGGCTCTAAGGAGTGACCCGTTATTAGAATCTAGGATAGCGGGATTATTAATCTCATTTAGGCTACCTTCTATATAACTACTAAAAGCTTATAATATATTTATTTATATATAATACCTAAAGAAAGCCTCTAAAAGTACTAAAAGCGCTAGTATTATATTCTATACTTACGTTTATAGCTTAGTATAGATTAATTTAGGGGTAGTAAGCTATATACTCTATTTAAAATATAGTAAGAAGTTGTCGAAAGTATACTAATAGTATCTGCCCGCTATTACCTCTATTAATAATTATTACTACTAGGATCATAAGACTCATATTCTAGAGCGAGCTAATAGTTAGTCTCTACTAAGCTATAAACTTCTATATAGAACTATTTACTAAGCGAAGTCCTTAGAGTTAACTTGCCCTTACTTACCTTATACTAAAGCTTTTCTCTCTTATATAAGCTCTTATAATAGAATTTGACACTGGATTAGGAGTAGTATAGAATCCTTAACTAACTATTACTAGACTCTCCTTCATCTCATTATACTAATTAGACTCTCCCTATAAATACTATAGGCGGGATCTACTAGGTATACTAATAAATGTGATATCCTTAGCTAGAGACTAGTATTATAGAGAGAATAAGAGAAGCTATAGCTAATATTAAAAGAAGTGAGAAAGGGGATATTAACGGGAAGAAGGGGGAAAATGGAATAGAGTAAGATACTAGAGAAACTAAAGAGACACCTCTATATCATAACTCCCTCTTACTTTATAGAGCTGTGTACTAAGTCCTTAACCCTTGAATTAACTTATAATAATCTTATATAATCTAATAGTATTAGACTCATTAAGTTAATAATCTATTATATACTAGAAGGAGCTTAGTTATATAAATTATACAAGGAAGCTATACTAAGCCTTAATAACCTCGTACTACTAGAATATAGTGAGCTTTCGAATTTCTTTCACGTAGTACTAGGTAGACTAGGAGACGGGTACCTATTTAGTATCCCTATATATTCGGGCTTTTAGTATCTCTAAATATAATAAGGAAAGCTCGGCCGAGGAGACTAAAGTTCTATAGCAGATCTAATTAGTTATATGAACCTATAAGCTAGTAAGAGGAGTATTAATATACGGAGAAACTAATAGGAAGATCTTTAATAACTTTAGCTTTATTTATAAGAACTTTATTCCTCGAGGCTATAATTAGAGGAAAGCGTGTAATTGGGACGTTCTTAGACTAAGTAGGATTTGAAGATCTTTTCTACTTAGAAAGAGATATAGAGATAGAGATCTCCTTTAGTATCCCTAGACACCTCTCTATCTAGGTCATGTAAATACTTACTACGTTTACTCTTATCTCCTAAACTATATGTGCTCTCTTTAAGGATTAATCTAACTATATCTATAAATATAGACTCCTAACTTTACTCGCGACTACTTAACTATAGCCCTACCCCCCCCTTTTGGCTTCTTATCTACGAATATATACTTATTACTTTATTCTCATCTCCTTAATAGTATTAATTCCTAGCACACTTCCTCTCACCTAAAAATTCCTCGCTAGCTCAGGAATACCCTACCTAACTCACCTATTATAAGTACCCTACTCTATTATACTCCTATTCTAACCTCTTTGCCTACTCTCCTACTCTATTATAGTCGCTATCTTTAACTCTATCTCTTTACTCACATAATACCTTGTCCTTATAATAGGAATAAAATTAATTACAAAACTCTATATATAAAATATATATATAAGTATAATAACCTACTTATATACTATAGCTATATTATAGTAATCCTTATCGGCGAGGACACTAAACGTGATTATAAGGCTAAGCTTAGTAAAGATAAAGGTAAGTTTAATCTAGAAAGAGATATATAGGATATAGTACTAGTAGTAGTAGATACTGAGACGTTAATACTCTTAGTAGATGAAGATTACGGAGATGATATAGCCGGCGCTATTTAGGATTAGTTAGTAGAGGGAAGTAAAAGGGAAGAAGGGGAGAAGCGGGGAAGTATATATAAAGATTACTAGCTAGGTATTATAGGCTTTATTATAGTAGAGATTATTAAGATAAGTTAAGAGGATAAGGCTAATAGCTCTAACTATTACTACGATTATAGCGTAAATCGAGAGTCCTTTTTGAAATAAGGAGGTATTTAGAATAAGCTTACCGCGGTATTAAAGCTAGCGCTCGGTGATAAAGACGATATTAAAGGATATAACTAATACTATACCTATAGCTATAAATAGAGGTTAAAGGCTATAGGCCCCGATGTCTGAGATATATCTCTATAGTTTCTTAGTAACTTAGGATGAGGAAGGGGAAGGAATACCTACGTAATGGTTTAATTTCGTCTTATTAGTATAATATATAGGGATCCTTCTTCGACTATCTACTATAAAAGCATTCCTAGAAGTATAGCTAGCTATACGTAACTAGAGAATATGGGAATAATAATATAGATTAAGGACCCCTAAGAATAGATATAAGTAGCGGGTATATTAGCTAGATTCGGATATCGAGGCTAAAAGAAGTTAGGGGGCGAAACCGGGCTCAGGAAAATAATGGGTTAACTAACTCACGAGCTATGGAGAATATAAGAGAGGTTAGAATTATTGAGAACTAGGAAAAGAATATGGATGACGAAAAGAAAAATATACATATCTATATATTCGCGCCCTAATATCAGCGGATTTGTGGAGGAATGAATTTAGTACTTCCGCTATCAGTGTTATCGAGCACTAGTAGAAAGGGTCCGTGGTTCTGAATCTATGAATCTATAAAGGAGTAGCCGTATAGCGAGCCGCTAGTTCTCTCATTTTCATCTCCTGGTCTTAGAGAATAACATTCCGTCGAAACTAAAACTCTATTCCTTTATATGAAAAAAAAAATACGTTATTTTCGGCTTATAGGATGACCAAGCGACATTATAGTAGAAGGGACGAAAGAAAATTTAAAGTTACAAACGACTTTGCCCAAAAAGCACAAGTCTAGTACTATGTTTCCGTCTGATTATTATCTAATCTTATTAGATTCCAAACTCGAATGAAAGAAAGCACGAATGAGATTCTTTTCCTCGCGTAGCCTACGGAAATCTTCTTGCTGATGAAATTCATTTAGAGTGAAGTGTGGCGAGCGCGCCCCTGAAATACCGGGCAGACGACGAATAACCATAGACGTAGTAGAATGCTGATTCATATGCATGTAGGATGAGTGAAGCTCCGAGAACGACTTCACTCTTTAAGGCAAACGGATCTACGACAAATCCTCGCCGAAAACGACGTCTATAGAACATATAGCAGGACGCACACCTGTGGAAGGACTTCGCAAATAGCCTTACCGAACCGACCAACTCTATTTATCGTTTGGTTTTGAATGGGATAAAGTACATCCTGTTGAGTATCAACGCATAGGTGCAGCCATTCCTCCGGTCGGTGCTGTCACATAGCAGGCCGACACGGCACGCCAGATACTGGCACTTCCCACCCCAATTGGATAAATCGACGTAGTCTTTGGCAGGTTAACAATTTATTTCTATAATACTTACAATATTTGCTTCTATCAGCTCATTACCAATCCATCCCAGAATATATCTGTGATTGCGGAATATAGTTCGACTGTTCAAGGTCAGGACCTAATATAATTTTGGAGGAAGATGAAGACTCCGGTGCTGGCTCTGGAACCCGCATTTAATCCGCAACCAATCCGCAACCCACTGGTTCAGCCTCAGTCCCGTAACAGGCAACGCCCTACGTGGCCTAACAATTGGTAAGTAGACAGAAATGATTTGCAGGCAGATAAATTGTAGAATGGTGGATACTAATGCTATTATAATGCTACCTATTTAAAATAAGTGACTGAATATCAGTCCAGAAACATGCGGAAAATGCTACCAAAAGAAGAAAAATAATAAGAAGGGGAGGAACCAAGGGACAAACAAGAGCCAGAAAGCATAAGAATTCAATCAACGCAGTTCCATCGACCGTCAGAAAGTCAAAACCCTCAAGAAGGGAGATTCGTGTCGTAATTCCATTGCGCCGCATCTGCAACCCAATACCAATGTTGAAGCGTTCCGAGTCCATCATCTAACTCTACGATGGCTTCCATATTCTGATAGAACGGTCCTTGTAGCAACGACCAGACATACTTAATATTACCAGTTGCAGGAGTCCCAAAAGATGCCTGGAATTCCCACGGTCCTGACGTACCATCTTGGGGATCCTGCGTTATAAGGTTTGAGTTATCGCGCCTCCAATGCTCTACCTGCCCATTTTTCGCAATCAGAAGTTCGAAATTGCCGATTGAAGCTTCATTCTGCGTCCAGTAATTTGACTGGATCATGACAGGTGGAGTCGCGCCGAATCCCGATCCAAAATCTTCACCTGGTAGCCAAGGCATACTATTCTCGTCATTGTTGCGCCAGAACATCTTCAAAGACCCGTCGTTCATCACAACGACGACATAGAAATTGCCTTGGGCGCCAACATTTCCCTGTACGAGGGAAGGACCGCTCATCATGACGCGGTCGCTGCTGACGGCGATGCCGCCAAGCTGCCAATCGCCATTCTGGCGATACCAGTGGCGAAGGCTCCCGTCGTTATGTCGTACTATGACTTCGAAATTTCCGGGGTTGAGGTAGTTGCCTTGTATGAGTCCTGGGTAGCCGGAGACAGTTCCGTCAGTGAATTCACCACCATCGAACCACTGTTGAGCGCTCTGGTCGAAGTATTTGTGCCTCAGATATCCAGAATCCTCCCAGTATACGAACTCAAAGTTGCGATTGTACGTAGTACCAGTCATAGAAGGCATGCCCACGCATGCCGTCGAGATGCTAATATCCTCAGCATCGTGCCAGCTCCAATCTCCGTTCTCTCCGCCTTGTCGCCACTGGTGTAAGAGACCAGAGCTGGTGCACCGGATGAGCTCAAAGTTCTTATGCGTAGCACCATCGCCGCTAACGATCATGTTTCCATTATGCAGGCGGCGCTTGATCCAAGGATCCGGATCCGCATATTGCAACCCGATCTTAGCGAAGGTATCCGTCTGGAGCTGGCCATAGCCAAGCAGTGCATAGCCGTTATTGCCCCACTCACCGCTCCAAGAGTTTCTAATAATCCAAGCGCCGAGGTCGTCGTTGTATCCGACGATGAGGACGAAGTGTGCGCCACCATGTGGAGGATAGGTTGGGCTGGGTGGAGAGTAATACACTTCGCTTGAGGTAAAATTATTTATCCAGAAGTTGTAGTCGACGTTAAGCCAAGTTATGATAGGACCGATATTGGCTATCCAATTCTTTTCGTCCACCTGGGCGAGAGGTGTTGCTTCGGGGATGCGAGTTGTGCGACCATCACGGTCAACACAGGGGTTATATTGGTCAGGATAGCTGTCAGAAGGGAAGCATTGAAGATCCGTGACTCCATTCTTCACGACCCAGTCCAGTGCGGAAGTTGCTGAGTCCCCATTGCAGAAATCAGCGGAAGTTTTCCCTTCGGATATTTTGAGACCATCTCGAATATCACCTTCTGAGCGCTTGTCCCAATATCCTTGTTCGATGCGGACTTGAGTCTCGACAAGCGCAGCGGAGGCGAACGCCCAACAACTCCCGCATGGTCCTTGATTCTGGATCGTAGCCAGCCAGCTGACGCCTCCTTGGTTTTGCCAGTTCCAAGAGATTGGCGGAGGGCCACTACGTCTGAACACTGTTCGGTTGGTGACGGTATTAGTGAAGTTCTGTAGGACTGTTCGGTTGATGACGGTATTAGTGAAGTTCTGTAGGACTGTTCGGTTGGTGACGGTATTAGTGAAGTTCTGTAGGCCTGAGTATGGCTGGACGGTAAAGACAGCAGGATTGAGAGGTGCGACGTCCACAGCAAGGGGTATATTTGTTGTATTGCCACCCAATCCATGAGTAACATTACTGAAGTCCTGGCGTTCGCGTAAGACTAAACTTCCAGTGAGGCTGTTAGACCGATGCGGAGCAAGGCAAGATCCCTTCTCATGTGTCAGCTTGGGTGTTTCCATATTTGGTGACGAGCATACCAATGAAGCAAACAAGACCGTAAAGCAGAACACGATAAAGTCCGAACGCTGTTTCCAATGTCAGCTCTGCCAGTCAGAATCCAGGGAACACCCTACCCATGATTGAGCCATAAGCACAGAGGTAATGGCAAGCATGGTATCAAGACAAACAAGTTGAAATGATAAAGGACGTATGGAAGTCACTACTGTAGCTTGTTTAACTAAATGATGCAAAAGATACAGCTTTGACGTGAAGACCACCCGGTAATTATATATTAAAATTTAGCTCTCATACGGCTGAACCTCAGCCCTCATACAGCTGAGCTTCCAAAGGCAATGTCTTAAAGGCTGCAGGCAATTGAGAAGAACATAGGGAGCTGAAAGGTGGTCTACACAGCCCCATTAGAAGCCAACTCCGCCACAAAGAGCTGAGAGTTGTAACGAGCCTACACCCCATAGCTGTGGATTATAGGCCATTTCGCTAACAAATAACCACTAAAGGAATAATCGAACTTTTTGCGTAATACGATAAATATTTAAATTAAATAGTAATAGTATTATTTAGCTTCTTTCCTACTAAATCTATTAAGTTCGAAGAAAAAGGAATGTGTCGTTATTTAATTAATTTCACGTAAAGTGACTAACTTTGTTTTCGCGAGGCATAGAAAGCCTCGCTTAAATGCCTGTAATCCACAGACTTATGGGGTGTAGGCTCGTAAGGCTTCTTAGTAGATAAGTTTCACATATTGGCAGGAATCGCTCTAGTTTCGGCTTCTATGTTGCCTGTCAATGACTCTCACTGGTGCTTGTGATATCCGTAATGTTGCATGGACAAGATTAGTCATTCCTAGCTAGAAAAGAGGCAAAGCTAAGCCATATAAATACAGGACTACTATAGGCTGCCAAGTAATCCTATTACGGATATCGCGGAGCGGATAGATAAGAGAATTAAGCTAAGAGGGAAGGATTGTCTCTAACCAAAGGTAAAGGAAAACGTGTTCCTAGGAGCTGTCTAAGCTCCCTCTCTCACGTGCCGTTGTTATGGCAACAACAGAGGGGCCAAGCATTAAATGGGGTCTCAACTCATTATAATTCGTGGTAAATGGGGATTTCAAGGACTTGATATTATTAATAGCATAGTATACATTGACTCCTTCGAGACTCAGCCTCAATAAGGTGTGGTACACTTCGACTCCTTTGAGGCTCAGCTTTACGAAGGTGCGCCACACGTCGAATCCTTAAGGAATCTGCCTCCAAATACGAAGGCGGACGGTTTTGAAAACAGTCCCTTCTCGCTAAGACAAGGAACACCAAAATTTCTAAGTTTTGAAAATTGCGCATCGTAATAATTACGATTCCGAATACTTTAATTCAAGTTTTATGTTATGGGCAGAAGCCAGAAAATGAGACGAAAGACGAATGAATAGGCTCACTTGGGTAAGATGGATGGACTGGTCTTCGAAGTGTCAAGGGTCAGACTCTGTCTCAGACCCTCCATATCCCTCTTAGAAAAGCGTATCCCGCTCTAGGAATAGATAAACTTTATACTCTACCTCTATCCAGCCCTATTATAAGCACCCTATTTTCTCATCCTGTGAGCTGCAACCCTTTGTACGAAATACAGCCTCTCGTGACGCCACAATTACATGCCCGCGATCTCCCATGACGGGCCGGCCCGCTAATCCCAGGCAGAGCATTTGGTGTGTACACACCAACTAGCCTTTATACAGTGCTTGGTTTCTATACACCACTCGGTTTCTCGCGGGGATGTCGCTTACCTCTTTGTTGCAATGTTTTGGAGGATGACGACTTGATTTTTCAGCTTACGCGGGGTAAGCACTCTATATATATATCTGGTATATAAACTATAGTGTACCAGTGTACACTTAGTTCCAACACGCCCCTTACGCTATACACTGTGACCGTATAACGCCCCCAGAGGGTGCTTTCTACCTGCTTAGCGCCCCCGTAACAATATACCCTCAAGTCTCCGCCTTATGCCCCCTAACCCCTAGCCCTAAGCCAGCCAAACACGCCCTTGTCTCTTGCCCTCCCTCAGCGAGGTTCCAAGGGAAACTGTCTTCCCAGGCCGGTGCTACTTCCGCTCGTACCATCGTAGGTTATGAGGATAGGCTTTCGTGGCGACCGACCGTGGTTCGCAATCGTCGCCCCTGAGTCGTACAATATAGCTCTCTCTCCTGCAAGAGCTATAAGGGAAGCCGTCAGTTGCAACACGCGCAGCGGTGAGCATTTGCTGCTCGCGCATTCCGGGCCCATGACCTGTGCAATGTTTTGGAGGTTGACGACTTGATTTTTCAGCTCACGCGGGGTAAGCACTCTATATATACATCTGGTATATAAACTACAGTGTACCAGCGTACACTCAGTTCCAACACTCTTCCAAGGACAGTCAAGTCATGTGACCGAGAGTTTGCTTTTTTAACCAGCGATCAAATTGTGTTCCCGCGAGAAATTTATTTAAAGATCGAACCATACATCTCAATCCCATGATATCATCGCCCATGAACATCAACCCTTAATTAATGCGCGCGGCGCAGTAGTAGTAACTATAACGAACTAGATAGGGGGGTTCATTGTGATATAGTTCACTATAACGGTGTCGATATACTTTACTAGAGAATATACTTTAGTAAGTCATTAGCCTTCCGCGAGTTAGCGAAAAGTAAATATTTAAATAGTATTCGTCATCTTCTACTACTCGTATTTTCTAATCGTTAATTACTTTTACCCCATAACACCACGCGGTACTCTCGAGAATATAGAAGAGATCTTTATACATAATTCGGGTATCTTTATCTTTAGGGATAAGTCACTTATAGAGCGGGAGGGTCTATAACTCTTTATTAATACTAAGAAGAGAAGAGTCGAGGAGAGGGCTACTTCTTAAGTTAGAGAGGGGATCTTAGATAATAAGACTCCCTAAGTAACTAGTTATATTGAGAATATAGCTTAGTAGACTTAGCTAAATTTAATCTCAGGATAATATGGGCCTAGGGGACTATAAGAAGTAAAGATAGTAGTTCTAGGCTTAGTAAAAGCGAACTAATAGTTTTATTAGTCGTAATAAAGATATACGAGAGACTAAATTATTTATAACTTTGCCCTATACTAGAACACTAATTATCTTATATATATTCATATATAGCTATTATATAGCGAACTTTCATTAATTTAATAAGGAGGGGTATTCGCTTATTTTATCTAGAGTACTTAAAGAAATTTAAGTAACTACTTAATTTATAGTAGAATATTAACTAATAATTATAACCTAATCTAACTATATATTAAATCCTAATTAAGTACTATTAGTCTAGTTAAAGGATATAGCTAAACTATTTAAGTATTTATAGGGCGATGTTGTCACGTGAGGGCGTGGGGAGGGGGTTCTAATTAGAACTAATAAGATTAACTAAGCTAATACTATATAAGTAACTATAATAGTATACTAAATGTAATTAGAAATCTATATCTCTAATAGTCTCGTAATTATATAGCTATATATACCGCGAATAGAGCTATAGTATATAAATATATATAGAAGTAAGTAATTACTATTAGTATTACGAGTACTTATATCTTCTCACGTTATTAAGAGGACGCCTCTAATATGAGTCTCTAAGTTCCTCTAGCTTAACCCGGCTTATAGGTAGCTATAAGAGTTAGCTCTTATCACAAATTCCGGTTTCCTTTACTTCCGAGTTTCTTTATACTAAGTGATTCCTTCTCTACCGGAATCGGAGTAAATTATGGATGGATTAAGGATGAATTTAATGAAAAGGGGGAAATAAACACTGAAAAAAGAGCCTCGGAGTATAATTTATTGAAAAAAGCACCCCTTTTAGATTAAGTATACGAGATGAGGAAAAATCAAGTATATTAAATACTTAGGAGTAGAAATTAAGGTATATATCTATATATATATTTTTCACTTCATAGAAGTACTTATAACCTTAGTTTTCGATATTAAAGCTTTCGAACTAGATACTACTAATTTTAATATAGTACTTACTAAGGCCTTTATAGTTATACTTCCCGCTACTTTAGTTATTGAGGGCTTTAGTATAAGTCCCGCCGCCTTTAGGATAGAAGTTTCTGTTAGCCTAGTTTCTATATTAGGAGCTAGAGTTTCGATAATAGCTAGCGCTTCATCCGAAGTTACGCTAGCTCTAGCTTTTGAAGTAGTACTAATAGCGGGTTTAGAGGTAGAAGTCTTTAGTAATACTCCTAAAGTCTTAGGGCTTAAAACTTTAGTAATAGAGGGAACTATATTCGCGGCTATACTAACTCTAGCTTTTGAAGTAGTTTTAGCTATAGCTTTTAATAAGGTAGTTCTATTACTAAGGCTTCTAGTAGTTAGTAACCTTCTATTAGCTCCCTTAGCCTAAGGTAGTACTTGGGTAGTAGTAGGAGTTAATATACTAGTAGTATTAATCTCTAAGTATCTAGTTAAACGTATAGCTTATATTAATATAGATCTAGTAGTAGTAAAGTATATATTAATATTAAGTAGAATATTTATGTACTAATTCTTATTAATAACGTCGACTTAAGCTTAAGCGATATTAGGACTACTATTAACTATAGACTATAGTATATTAACTATAGCTTAAAAAGTCCCCTAAGTAGTAAGCGTATTATCAGTGTGTCAAATGATTAGATTAGATTAGATTAATGCTCATTAATCTAATCTAATCAAAGGATTTTTCCATTAATCATATTCTAATTATAATCTAATCAGATTAATCAATTATTAATTGATTAATTTGATTAATGGAGCACGTGATAGCGCACATGACGTCGGAGGGCCAGAAGCCGAGGTAGAGGCCAAATTGAGGTTTAGTCTAGCTATATCGGGAGCGCGCTTTGCCTAATTGGGACTAGGCGCGGCCTAGGCCATCGCTTACTAAGTAAGCGAAGCACCCAGAACCTCCTTAATTTTTTAGTACTTCTTACCCCCTTATAGATTATATTAATTATAAAAAAAGTAATTAGAAATTAACCTCTATTAGTAATAAGTACTTGGTTTCTTTAATAATTAATAAGTAAAAGTAAAGAGAAAAGTAAGAAAAGTCAAAAAGTCTCTTATCACGTGATTAATCAAGTATTAATTAGATTAATCAAGATTAATTAATCTAATCTAATCAAAAAAAATCCGAATTACGTTAATTAAAATCTAATCACATTAATCAATTAATTAATTGATTAATTTGATTAACGTGATTAATCCTTTGATACACTGCGTATTATTAGTAGCCTAGATTATAGCTATTTAACTAAAAGTAGTATTAAGGATAGTTTTATAGTTAAGCTCGTCGATTTCGGTATTAAGTATAATTATAGCTTAGCGAGTAAATTCGTCTCTAGTAAAGGAGGTAGTAGTATTAAGGAATTTTGTGACTTTAATAGTATCATTTATCTAAGAAGTAATAGTATTAGTGACTTGTTTGTTACTTACTCTATTTATAATACTACTAGCTTTACTAGAAGTAGTATTACTAGTAGCCGCCGTCGTTTTACTTACGCTCGCCGTTTTACTTATACTTATAGCTTTACTTCCCTTAATAGATGAGCTCGCGGTTACTATAAGTATAACTAAGCTAAGACTTATTTATAGAATAAAAAGAATAAATATTAGTATTAGGAGTAGTATTATAATAATTTTTTTTTAATAAAAGTAAAGTATAAATGAAAACTATAAAGGATAGTAACTATAAATCGCCTTTTAAAAGCAATAGTCTAAGTGAGAGGAAAATTATAAAAAAAGCTAAAGAGGGAGTATATTAAAAGGGCTAGCTTAACTAAGTAGAGGGGCTAGGGAGATAAAATACCTTTATTACCAAGTTAGTTTTAGTAATAGGATATTTAGTATATTAAGAGATTTCGAGGATTAGATTATCGTAGTTAAGGCAAAAACCTAGGGACTACTTACTCTCTCTCCCCTAATTACTTGTAATTGTGAGCTCTCTTAACTAGGAGGTATATATAATAGAATATCTATACTCTATAGACCCACTATTACAAGTAATTAGGGGGGAGTATAGTTAAGTATAAGCTTTATTATATTAAGCTAGAGTTCCTTGAGACTCATAAACCTACTAATTTAGTCTTAAGTTAAATAAATAATTTAGAGATTTACCTTTATAGTAATTTGATATAAACTTTCCTTAACCTATTCCGTCCCTTAAAGGGAATATCCTTTAGCTCTAAAACTTTTAAATTATAATCTACTTCCGACTAAATACCTTAATTAAGGGACTAGAATTAGAGACACGGGGTATACTAAGTGCACTAGGACACACTACTATATAGTAAGTATAAGTCGCTAAGTATATAATCTCTTAGGTATATTTAATAAATAAGTAATTATTAAAACCTAATATTCTTAGATATTCTTAATAAAGTTATAGAATAGGATATTAGTTATATACTATTATAGTGGGGATCGTGGGAACACAACACATAACAATAAATCGAACAAGTGCACGCACGAATCAAGGAGGCATCGTATAGGTGAAGTGTGTATTGAGTTGCTTAAGGTCCCCTTTATTGAAAAGGTGGAAGGCTAAATACTGAAGGGAGTGAGAAGCTAAGGAATCACGTGTGAACACCCAACCTGCCCTGTGTCCACCAGATCCCCACTACACTATCTTTTAAGTATCGAAAATATACTCAGTAAACTACTAGAAAGGGGTATACTAAGAGCTCGCTTAACTTTATAATATCGTGGATATTAGAGGATTATCTTAAATATATAAAAGAGAAGAAATATGTATCTAATTATAATACGTTAAAGAAACTACTAAGTAAAGCCTAAGCGTTAACCCTATAGTATATTAGTATTATTATATAGAGTTTCTAGGGAAGAAATATTAGTTAGAAACTACTAAGTCCCTACTAAGTACTTCCCTTTATCTCATAGCCTCTTAGTATTACTCGAAATATTATATAGATATTATTAAGCTATTCCGCGACTTTCCCTCTTATCTCTAAGCCTATAAACTATTAGATTTCGTTATACTAGATTATTTCATATCTCGTAGTTAGATACTTTTACTCTAAAGAGGTTTAGTGAGCTAAAATTTAAGTATAAGCTACAGGTATAGATATCCTATATACGACTCTTCTTTAGGCTATAACTAAATTAATACGACATATTTCTAGTAATACTCTAGTTTATCTATACCTTATTCCTATAGTTGAATTTAAATCTTAATACTAATAAGTAGAATTACTACTTTATCTTTGGATTCTTTTTCTCTTTTTTCTTATTTCGAGTTTTTATAGCCCTAGTAGTAGTCCTTCGCTAGTAATTATAATACTACGGATATAATTATACTTTCCTTTCTTTCTAATTAGCTTAAGAGTTAATTATTTAGTTAATAGCTAAGATTAAAATATCTAATTTAATTAAGTAATTAACTTAAATAACGATATAAGTCTTCTTCTATAAGTAAATATAACCTATTATTAATTAAGTTTAAGTATAAGTACTTATAACCTTATCTATAGATATAACTTAATAGACTTATCTTCCCTAATAACTCTAAGATCGAGATCTTCTCTTAATTATAGTATTAGGTCCTCGTGAACCAAAATCTAACTCTTCTTATAACTAACTATATTATAGGATTAATAAGCTAATTATTCGTTTAATTATTACTAAACTCTATAATAATTTCTATAAATAGAGTAATTAATCTTATTACTACTTAAATTAAGCTCTCTATTAATTAAGTAATACTTAACTAGAATGGAATTACCGCTAATAATACGTTTATTATAAAGCTCTCTTTAGATAAATAGGTATAGATAGTAATAGAGGGAATTAAAAGCATTAATATATAAGTTAGAAAATATATTTTTCTATCTTTATACTATATAAGATTTAGTCTAACTTTAAATATAGTACTAACTTAACTATTTATTTAGTAAAGATAAATAGTATTAATAGCAAATATATAGCTATAGCCGAAAGTTAGTAGAGACTAGTAATATAT
The DNA here is from genome assembly GCA_021399465.1 of Hyaloscypha sp. PMI_1271. NCBI lineage: Eukaryota > Fungi > Ascomycota > Leotiomycetes > Helotiales > Hyaloscyphaceae > Hyaloscypha > Hyaloscypha sp. PMI_1271. The sequence goes on along the minus strand of JAJTUS010000226.1, from coordinate 6,249 downwards.
TAACTCTATTTAGGATATAATAGTCTATTAATATTACTAGAAGTAGGATTTAAGAGGTCGAATTTATAGATAATTTTCGTATATTTATAAAGGCAAATATACTAATGAATATAAATACTAATATTATAAATAGAGTTAGTATATTAATACTTACTTAAAATATAATACTTATTAGTAAGTATTTTTATTACTATTATAATTATAACCTTGTATTTATTAACTCTATATTTATATAACTATAAGTATCTCGTTACTATAAAGAACTAAAATGTCCTAGTATGTCCTAGACTACCTACTAACTTACTTAATAGTATATTAGGTACTATACGGCTATTCCTATACTAATTAATAAAATAGAAACATATGACTATATTACTAGAAATAGCTCGGATATATAGCGAGTAGATCTTAGTATTTAAGAGGTACTATATACTATTCTAGCTTATTACTTATCCAAAGCCAGAAACGTAGATTATTACAATAGTAGCTATACTTATAGATTTCTGGGAATGTGTGAATACTTACTCTTCTAGTAGTTCTAGGATAGTAGTAAAGTAAGTAGTAATATAATATATTAAGAAAGCTTAAAGACTAATACTAATACTAAGAGAACGTTTCTAACTAATTACGTTAATGAGGAAGAGGGCGTAGATAATAGCTATAACGAACTTCACGACTCTAAAGATAGTAGTAGTAAAGAGTTTCTTATTCTAACCTTTAGTTCTAAGTATAGCGAAAAATTCCGGGGTATAAATCGTGATGCTTTATACCCTTAATTACTAAGAAAGTAGCTAAGAGAAGAGGCTAAGGTAAATATAGTAGAAATTATTAGTTATTAGGAATATTTCCTTAATAATTCCGAGCTAATTTTAGCTATGAGTAGCTTCTTATTCTTTATGAAGTTACTATTAGATTTCGGAGATTTCTTTAATAATATAATAATCGTCTATAGAGAGTCTATAGACTCGTGCTAGGTTAGTAGTTACTTTATTATCTTAGCTAATTTTGATAAGGTAGCGAGGGGATTCGTAGTTAAAGAAAGAGAAGATAAGGATTAGGCCTATAAATATAACGTGAATAGTAGTTAGAACGACCTTAATATCTATTAGCTTATTATAGAAATAGGAATTTCATTATATACTTATTAAATTAAAGTACCTTTTTAGATATAAAGTTTACTTCCCTATAATACGAAGTATATAAGTATAATCCTAATATATAGTACTAGAGAAGGTATATATATAGAGACCTCGAATAGACTTTAGTATAATCTCTAATAAGTAAATAAGAGTAATAACTATTATTTAACTAATACCTAGTCTAGCGATAAAGCGGCTAATATAAACTTAGTCGAGTTAGCTATTATTTATTAAAAGATAATAATATTAAGTATCTAGATAAGATAAAGTTATCGTATAACCTAAAGATAGCTAATATAATTATAAAGTATAAAGGCTCTAGCTTATTATTAGTATACGAATAAAGATATATTAAGGTAAAGTAGGGCCTTATAAAGTAGCTCCTCTAATACTTCTAATTTATACTATTACTAAAATATTTCCCTTAACGTTTATAAGCTTAGTCATACTTATCTTATCTAGTCCTAGTTTATATATAAAGTATAACTTAGCTAAGGTTCTAGATATAAGACCTTTATTAATTCTTGTATTATATAAGAATAGTTTCGTCTAGTATTATTATAGACCTTATCTCTAGTTACTCCTATAATACTAAATGAAATAACCTAAGTAGACGTGAGAATTAAAACGAGAGGATAATAAGGGGTAAGCCTTATAGTAAACTATAGTCTCTAGTTTAGTACTTCTTTGGGGTTATCGCTATAGTTAAGCTTAAAGATATTCTATAGTTTACCTCTACTACTTACTATAGTTATATTTATTAGGTCTTTTAATAGAAGAAAAATAATGAGAAATATTATAGGTATTTAGATACTCTATAGAAATAGAAATTTAGTCCTAGTAAGATAACTAACTTTATAATTTTCTACTATTATCCTTTCTAGAGAATATTCCCTAGTATAGGGAACTCTATAAACTTAAATATAGGGCCCTTAATATAACCCGATAAAGACTCTTAAAAGATTATATTCTAGAAGTTAATAAGGATATTTAGACGAGAAAAATAAGGTATGGATTCTCTAGGTAAAGCTAGGCGCTAAGATAAGGTGAGTTATTAAGTTAAGTATCTACGAATAAAAATAGTATTAGGTAATAATTATCGAGGGACCTTACTAATTATTACTCCTTAGTTATAATATAAAGTTTAAGTATAAAGGCAAATCTCTTAGTACTTAGTAGAGGCGAACTATAGATAATTGAACTCTCGTACTATACTATATTATTAGCTTGTCCTATATTAGGGCTAGCCCCGAGTTAGAAGAAAATCACATTATATAATATCTTAATTAGCCTATATACTTAAGATTTAATTTTATGTATAGTAATCTACTACTAGCTATTTTAAGGTATATAAGTTAAAGCGAAAATATAACTTTTTAATATTAATATTAAAGGAGTACTTTAATCTTATATTCTACTTAAATATATTTCTTACTACTTATACTTTACTTAATACTCTACTTAACTACTCTAGATTATTCTAGAGTAGTTAAGTAGTATATACGTGATATTAAGCTAGCCTAATTTAGTAAGGCTCTAGGGTAGCCTAGGCCTAATACTAGTATACTACCTAATTAACTAGTAGTAAGGCTTAGGCCTCCTTAGTTAATGAGCCTACTAACTAAAGTCTGTGTTTTTAGGGTATTTTGCTAAGAAATGAACCTTATAACTATTTTAAATACTTTTATTTTATATTTAGAATTTGATTTAAATACCTTCTAAACTCAATCTAGCTTCTTTTATTATATATTCTTGAATTATATAAGGCCTTAATTTGTAGTTATTGAGAAATTGTGAAGTAAAGTAAGTGACTTTGGTTTTGTAATCCCTGAAAATATTACTAAAAACATAGACTTTAGTTAGTAAGCTCGTAAGGTACTAGAGAGAGACCCCCCCGCTTCCCTAAGGTGCTCCTACTATACCCAAACCACGTAATAGACTTAATAAAAACACTTTTGAGATAATATCTTATTTAGGAAGCTAGGAATTATTTAAAGACAAATTAAAAGAGGAAAAAAAAGTAAAAACAGAAAAGTAAAGAGAAATTCTAAAGAGAAATATTAGTTTTCTATAAAAGAAAAGTAGTATTTAATAAGCCTTATATAAATTATAGCTTAGCTTATATAGTACTACTTAATAAGTATCTTATTTATTTATTAATAATTAAATAAATATTAATTTACTAGATTTATATGACTTGCACGTGACTACTCTTAAGTAACTCGAGAGTAGTACTCTACTTTACTCTACTTAAGTACTATATTATATTACTTAAACTCTACTCTATTCTACTTAAGACTACTCTTAAGTAGCTTGAGTAGCTTAAGTAGTTTTTTCTTATACTATTTATAAGTGAATTTGGACCTCTAAAACTAAAGACTATTTAAAAGTATATCTAGCTCTCGTGCGATTAGTAGAAATTATAACTTGGCTCTAGTAGTAAATTAAGGCTCTCATAGTACAGTGGGTAGCCACATATCTGTCCGACTCGCTTAAATCGCAATTCCCCCACCACAACTCACTGTAGCATTTATCCCATTAATTAGGTAGTATTGAAGCTATTCCTATTCTAATTAAAGCGTACGATAGCTAAGAGCTCTATTAACAGTTCTACTAATTCAGTATTTTATATACCACCCATTTACGGCCTTCACAGCATCCACACGCTTTTATATCCCCTCAGCTAGCTTATTTAAGAGCTCTGGTGCCAACGTCTCCCACGCTTCCTGTATACACTATATTATAAAGTCCATTGCAGCCTAGCTATTACCCATACCCTTAAGCTCAGGATATGCTCTATCGATTTCCGCTTTTAGTATCTTCTATAGGTTTTCTATCGGGTTTAAGTCCGGAGAATATGGTGGCTAGGCCATGACTTCTATTCCTATCTCTACGAAGAACTCTGTGACCTTATATACCTTATGGATAGGGGCATTATCTTATATAAAGACGCTATCGTGTTCGAGTATCGTAGGAAGGTATTCGGCAAGGACCTCAAGGTATACTTTAGCTATAACGCCCCCCCTCTTCGTATTCTGGTCCCCCTTTATCACTACTAAGTCACTCCTATACCCAAAGCCGAACGCTGCCCAGAACATCTGTGTTTTCCCCTTTGGAGGCTTAGTTTGAATTGCCCAGATTTCTAGGCCTTCACCTGTGAGCATTAACGCGTAATTAGTAAGGGCACATTAGATATAAAGGAGGGGGTAATTTACCCCGCCGGCGATATACCCACTCGATGGCGCCCCCCTTCCCACGCTCGACTAAGCACTTATTAGACTACCGTAACCGTCTCCAATATTCCACCGGCTTCCTATCGTACTTTATAGCCCATTCCATACGTAGTAGCACATGCTCTGGCGTGAGAAATAGCCTCTGCTTCGCACGCCACTTCTGAATACCCGATTTCTTAAGGTACCGGTAGATTATCTTCTTAGAGGAGTATAGTGTATAGGAAACAAAAAGCTATTAAGTAGTAATCTTAGGATTTATTACAATCGCACGTCGTATGAGCCGGTGGTCCCTAATAGTAAGGACGGAGGGTGCACCTTTGCGAATAGGAGTGATGCAAGAGACCTAGTGAGACGCGTTTTTATAGATCTTCCGGTATATCGGGTCTATAAGCTTTTCTAGCCGTCTAATCGCTACGAATTTAATACCATGATCTCGAGCACCTACTACTTGAGATCTGGTATTAGGAGATACCTCTCCTAAGAGTAGTCGTGGTATTCCTGGAGCGCGTATTAGTAGGTAGGAAGGATAGTTAAACGTATAGAAACGCGATTATTTAAGCGAATCGGATAGATATATGGCTACTTACTATAAGTTTAGTATTTCGTAGTAACTAATATCTATTATTATTAATTATCCTATATTATTAAATATAGGACCTTTATCTTTATCTTATTTTACCTTTTATAGAGTTTAGTAACCTTCTCCTCGTATCTTTATAATTTAGGTTTACTAATATCTAGTTTTAGGTAGATATTATAGTATAGCTAAGTTTCGATAAGAGTAAATTAATTTAGATTAAAGTTTATAAACTTACCCTAGTACCCTTTTCTCTTCTAGTCCTAATTAAATAAGTAAAAGTTAATTAAGGGTTTCGCTAAAATAAGTAAACTATAGGGGTTAATATAAAAGCTTATTATTAAGTTATTTGAATAGTTATAAATTAAATAGAATAAGTCACAAATTTTAGTATAAATAAAGTACTACTATTAAGTATACTATTATAGAGCTAATTAAGAAACTTATTTACTTAGTAAGGTTAAGGTAATATAGAATATACTATAAGCTAAATCTAGTAGTAACTAAGTAATATATACTCCTAATATTATTATATTATTGTCTTAACCTCGAGTAATTCTTATCCTAAAATCTAGAATCCTATACTTTTACCTCGTGGTATTCTAGAAAGTATATTAGGTAATTAACTAAAGATTATAAGTAAATAAGTAGAGTAAGTAATATTACTAGTAGCTAGAGGTTATAGTATAAGAAGGCTATAATTAAAGGCTATAGAGAGTAGAATATAGTTCTAACCTTCTTCTCCTAATTCCCTATTATCGTAAAGCTCCTTATAACCCCTAGAATATCTTTTTAGCCTCTTTTCTCCTAAGTTATATATCTTCTCAAGTAGAGCTAATATTTATTATCCTCTAATCTAGTATCACGAAATTCTATAATAGCCTATAATTCGTCTAACTTTTAATACTTAGTTAATATTAATATATCTTATAAAAAGACTAATTTTAATCACGTGCCGAGTATTCTAGAATATTTATAGATATAATTATAGCTTATTCTATTTAATTACCTAATCTCACTACTTGAATTCTATTTAAGTTATTTATTAATATTCTAGAATATTTAACTATTCTAGACTAGTTCTTTCTCACACTAAGTAGAAGCTATTACTACTATTTATATATTTATAACTTATTATATAGTAGTAGATATTAACTAATTATATATACTTAGTTAGCTATGAAACTATAATAGTTTTTATAGGCTAGTAGGTATTATAATAAGTATATTTAAGGGGTTTACTTATAAGGCTAAGAGAAGGAAAGCTAGCTTAAAAGTATTACCCTAACTCGATATAAAT
>JAJTUS010000225.1:0-72211 GCA_021399465.1 Hyaloscypha sp. PMI_1271 | reverse complement strand
CTTACTATTAGTAATACTTAGTAAGAGTAGTTGAGTTATAATTTAGAAGCTTCTAGAGTATATAGATTAGATTAGTTAATAAGATTAGGTAATTAATAACTCTAGTATATTCTAAAAGTTTCTATAGACTTATAAATTCTTTTTATATTAATAATATTAATTATAAATTAAGATATTATTAATATACTTTCGAAGTCTCTAGAATAGTAGAGGTAGGTATATATAGGGACCTAACTCCTAGATAAAGAGACTTTCTTTACTCTTTAAAATATCTTTACTTTATACTCTTATATTATATTTATATTATATTACCTTAGATATATATACTATATATACCTATTATAATGTCCTCCTCTCAAGCCGCTATTATTAAGCTTAATATAGCTCAAAACCGCCCTACTTTCGAACTAGAGCTTATTAAAGAATAGTTCTATTATCTTTAAAAAAGAACTATTTAAAAAGATACTAGACCTAGCTAAAAGCAACCCTGAGAAGCTCGAAAACTATTGAATAGTTACTATTAAGTGCCTATATCCTAACTATTAGTAAGTTATATTATTATATTAGTTTTATATTAATTATATTTACTAATTAATTTAATAGTAAACCTTTATAAATTAAAGAGTTAATAACTCTACTTCAAACTATATTAAATACTATAAAACTCAATATAAAGCGTTTAATATTAGTAGGGTTTTAAATGACCTAAATAAAGGTAAAATTATATTATATTATATATATTAACTATTATTATAGGCAATTTCTTCTAATGAAATAACTAGATCTTTATAAGCTAGTATAAGTACTAGTACTATTACAGATATATTCGCTAGACAAAGGGCTTCTAAACGTCCTAAATCCCCGGAAAAAGAAGAGTTTAATACTAATAAATTTAAAAGATTACTTTTAAATTTTATTATATTAAATAACTTATCTTTTCGATCTATTACTTCAAAGTCTTTTAAAGAGCTACTAGTCTATCTATATAAGTAAGTTACTAGCTTTTTTTAAAAGATTATTTACTAATAAGTTTATAGGGAAATACTAGTAATTTACTATAAATCTCTTAAAGAGGATTTAGTATCTACTTATTTAGAAAAAAAAGCTCTTATTAAAGAAGAACTAAAAGATAATATTACTTCTAATAGTAGTTTTTCTTTAACTTTAGACGCTTGGACAGCTATAAATCAAGATGCTTATCTTAGTATTACTATATAAGTTTATATTATATTTTAATAATTTAATATTATACTAATATCCTTTATAGACATTTTATAAATAAGAACTTTGAATTAAAGCCTTATTTATTAGCTATAAAAGACCTAAAGGATAAACACTCGGGTTTATACTTAAAAGAAGTCTTATTAGATACTCTAAAAGACTATAATATAGAGTATAATATTACTAGGTAATTATTTCCTTTTTTATAATATAATATATATACTAATATCTTTATAGTATTACTCGAGATAATACTAGCCCTAATAATACTCTTATTAGTGCTTTTAGAAGGCACTATAACTTAGAGGGCATGAAATTCTAAGGGGATATACCTTATTTAACTCATGTACTAAACCTAGTAGTATAAGATATATTAAAGGCTATTATTAAGGACGCTTATAATAACCTTAATAATAATAATATCTATAATATAGAGAACGAAGAAGAGGAAGAAGAAGAAGAGGTATCTAATAGTAAGTTATTTAAATCCTTATTTATTTATATTAATATTATTTACTAATATTATAATAGATACTTCTCTATAGAAAAAGATCCGTAAAATTATTATAGGAGTTAAATATTCTCAAGAGAATATGAGATTATTAAGAAGATAAATAGAGGCTCTAGAAATAGAGAATCCTAAAATTCCACAATTAGGTAAGTAATTAATTTAATTTAATATTATATTATATATAACTAATAATACTTTTAGATTAAAAGACTAGGTGGTCCTCTACTTATAATATACTTAAAGAGTTCCTTAATCTTTGGCAGGCTATTAAATCAGTTATTAATTTATCTAATTCTAAAGTCTTTAAAAAGAATAAGGAATCTTTAATCTTAAAAGATACGGATATTACTTTTTTAAGATAGTGCCTAAAGATATTCTCTATCTTTATTAAAGCTACTACTAAATTACAAGCCGAAAAATACCTAACTATATATTATTTAATCCCTGAGGTTTATAATATATATAATAGGCTAGAAATTATTAAGGAAGAATATAATATAAGTAAATATACTCTTATTAATACCTAAATATACTAATTAGCTTATAATAGGATACTACTTTTACTAATACTATTAATAAAGGAATAGCTAAACTCCGAAAGTACTTTCCTAAACAGGGAATTTCCTAGAATAATAAGGCCTTATATTTGTCTTTAATTCTCGATCCTGGAATTAAAAGAGAAGGATTAGAGGCTATAGGCCTTACTAGGGGCCAAAGTACAGATATATATAACCGATTATATACGGATTTTCAAGTATAAGTATTTATTCTTATTTTATTAATTATTATTAAATATTAAACTAATAATACTTAATAGTTATAAAGCCGACTATATAGCAGCTCAGCCTCCTATTAACGAAGCTAATGCCCTAGCTTTAGAAGAAGATGAGAACGAACTAAATATATATATAGAAGAAGAAGAGGAAGATATAGATAAATTAACTCTTTATTTATAAGAAAGAAGAGTTAATAGACAAGTAAGTATCTATATATTATTATCTTAATTTTTAGTACTTTATATACTAATAAGTCTATAGACTAAGCCTCTAGCTTTTTGGTCTAGTAATAAAGATAAATATCCTATATTACCTTTAATAGCTAGAAAGTATTTATAAATCCTAGCTACTTTAGTACCTTCTAAGAGGTTCTTTAGCCAAGGAGCTAGGATTATTAATAAGGATAGAAATAGGCTTAATAAAGATACTTTTAAGTATATTATAGCCTTAAAGAGTTAGGGTTTATTTAGAAAGGAAGAGGAGAAAGAAGAGGTTATTAATATAGAGGAAAATATTTTCGAAATTAATTAGCTAATATTCTTATAATATTAGCTAAGTATTATAGTCTCTTTTAGTTATATATATACGTATTTAGCTTATAGGCCTAGTTTAATGTTATTTAGTAGCTAGTATCTATAACTATAAACTCTCTAGCTAAAGCTAGAAGTTCTCCCTTATATATACTCTAAGTAACTCTAAGTACGTACTTAATTCAACTCAAACTCAGACTAAAAAAAGCCTACTCAACTCAACTCAAGTCTACTCTAAGTAACTTAGAGTATATTTAAATACTTTAAATATTTTTTCTCACGCTATTAGTCTAAAAGCTAATAATACTAAAGGGGTAGTTACTATAGAGTAAGTATAAGTTATAAGTCGACTATTCTATAGCTAGCTTATTTAGGTAATAAGAATAGTAAGTCTTAAACTAGTAGTTTCTAGCTTCTAGTACTCTATAGAGTAGTTTTATAACCTTTAATACTAAACTAGCCTCTAGATTTGGTTAATTAGTAAGCTTAGGAGGTGGATTAATATAGAAGTCGCGATTTAGTAAGGTTAACGACTAGATATAGGCTTATGATATATCCTATAAGTATAGTCCTATAGTTCCCATAGTTATAGTAGTAATATAGAGGATAACTCTCTAGCTAATTCGTTAAATAGTTAGTGATTATATTAATACTATGTGTTTCTCACCGTTATTATAGGCTTAAATAACTAGTCTTAACTTCTTAAGCTCTTCATCTATTCCCTTATTCTTAATCTTATTAATGAAGTAGGAGTTAAAGATATATACCTCCTATAGTACCTAAGATCTAGGAATAACCTTAAATATACCCTTTTCTAAGAGGCTAGTAACTTTAGTTTAACGGGAATCCTTATATAGGTTATTATCTTATAGGAATACTATTATATTAGGGTTCTTATAGGGTTTACCTCTACTATACTTTAGTAGAATAAGTGATATAGTAAGAGGAATCATACCTATATTACCTTCGCTATTACCTTCACTATAGTATTTAGGATTATCCTTAGGACCCTTAGAACTAACCTTAATATCTCTTATATAGAATAGCTTTATAGAGATTAAGTAGAAGGTAGTATTACCACGTAATAAAGCTAGTATATACGACTCCCATTCTATTACTACTAGCTTATATAGTCCCTACTAACTACCTAGTTAACTTATATTCCCCTCACGCTATACTAGAATATCCGAATTTAATATAAGTTCATAGATATCGTTTATAGAGGGGCTATTACATATATTTAGGGCGTCTTTAACTTAATACTTAGCTTATAGCTTCTGAATCTCTATTATTACTTTCTTTAGGGCTATTAAATATTAGGAAATAGTAGGTATAGGGGCGTTATATTCGCTTAATTAAGGTAGGGCACTATAGATTAGGAGTATAGGAATAATCTTACTAATTCTCATAGTATTATTAAGAGCCTTAAAAGCTATTTATAGGGCTATCTCCTTACTAATTCCCTTAATTTCGGCTATAATAATTAAGTAAGCTTATTGAACTAGCTTATAGTAGCATTTAACGATTCCTATAGAGTTATAAGCTTTTATAAGAACGATTTTCACCTTTGTTCCTATTATATTTATAAGCTAAGTGAACTCCTTACTAGTGAACTACTTCTTAGTATCTATTATAATTACTAGGCAAGCATGGAATATTAGTGAGTTGTGAAAAGGTTAATTGTTGCTATCTAAAGCGAGAAGTAGCTATATAGTAGCTAAGCGAGCGAAGCGCTAAGCTATTACCTAATGTATACAGGAATCCTAGTATACAGGAATCCTAGCAACCTCCCCCTGCTCGAAAAAAGGGCTAGCGCCCACGCTAGATAAAATATATAGGGAAATCCGTATATTAGGATTCCTATTTCCGAATATTGAATTCCTACCGTCTTTATAAAGTATAGAAAAGAAAATAAAGTCAGAACTTATATATTAGGATTCCCTTCCGAAATATTAAATTCCCTCATAAAAAAGAAAAGAAAGGGAAATAGACCTAGTAATCCTTACTCCTATACTACTACTAATGTATTCACGATTACTTTTATTACTTATATAATATCCTCCTTTCTACTATTTCTCTCCTTCTAGGTATTCTATTCCTTTTCTAATACTATCCGGCCCTAAAAGTTATTTCCTTTCTAGTAGGTTCTATATATAACATTATTATAGAGGGTTATCTATACGCCTTTACCCGACTTACGGAGCTTCCTGATTTCGAGGAATAGAATAGTTGGTTTCTTAGTAGGATTAGTAGGATTCTCGGCCGGATTTTACGAGGGATTCTGAGCCGCCGGATTAGGTATAGGGTTTTATAAGGGATTCTTATTAGGATTTTCCGAGGGACTCTAAGTAGGAACAGGATTTGGAGTCTTCGGAGTAGTATTAGTGTTAATTAGGCTTAGAATTGCTTTGGTATTCTTGAGATTATTACTCTCGAGCTCGCTCTCTCTAGTAGGATAGCTTACTAACTCTCCTCACTTATTCTCCTAAGTCATATACTACTACCTATAGTATTCGATTAGCTATCTGGAATTCCCCTTTATTCGCCGGTAATCCATGTGCCCTAAAGGGAGTTTAGGTGGATTTCTAGTCCTCTCTAGTTTATAATATACTTCAATTTCCGCTAGCGAAGCTACGTGATATTAGGTATATCCCTAGACGTCGTAGAATTTAGTAACGAATCCGTTATTTTCTTAATAAGTCTCGTAGTTATATCCCTTTTTACTATAGATATCCTCTAGTTTCTAGATAATATTTATAATTATCTCTAGAACTTCTCTACTATCTTATTTAACTCGAATTAGGTATAGTAATTTCGGTATAGATTTCGGTATAGCTTTCTTTAGTAATTATAGGTATTAGAAATCCGCCTTCTTTTATCGCTAGTCTACTAGATTCCTGTGAGTCTTATAGTAGTCTCTAGTATTCTCAGGTAGTAGTATTTCTAGATCCGCTATTAGCCTAAAGAAATCCTAAAGTAACTCTTTAGACTCGAGGAATTCGTCGATTCTGGCTCTAGAAGCTTAATAGCTATAAGTAAGGGACTTAGAGGCTATTAATTTAGCCGCTTTCTTCCCTTTTAATCCTATTAATAATATAGGGGAGGTTACTTAGTATTTTCGGTAGCTATTAATATTAGATTCAGAATCCTCGGAATTATTATTAGGATTATTATCGTTATTATTATTACCTAAATCCTAAATAGCCTTTTTAACTATTCCTTTTCTATAAATCTCGAGTACCTTTATAGCTTTCTCTAATACTCTTAAAAATCTAATAAGTATTATAACCCTATTTCCTTTCCGGCTATCTTCGAATATCTTAGTAATTTTAATTATATTCTCTATTAGCTAATTCATTTATACCTCGAGTTCTATAACCCTTTATCTAGTTACCTTTTAGAATCCCTATATTAAGACTTAATTTATTTTTTCTAGTTCTTTGGCTTTCTATACTAATTCCTACTACTTATTCATAATCTATTATAGCTTCCTTCTTAGCTTTTTATTATCCTTTTCTACTATAGATAATATTTCTCCCGGTAGTATATTAATACCTAAGCTATTTTCAATTTCCTAAGTAGGTAGTAATTTCTTTTTCATAGCTTTACTAGGGTTAAGGATTCCGTTGGCCTATTCCTCCCCGTTTTCTGCTAGCTTATAGTCCTCTATTAAATAAGTACTCGCTTTATCTTTCTATTCTAGCCAGTTTCTATATATTGCTATACCCTAAATTGCGAGTAGAAGATTATTAGGTCCTAGGAATAATTAGCTAATATTTTTTCTTATTTCTAATAGCTTTCCTTTTACTATAAATATAGTAACGAAGTTTACTAATCTTTATATAACTATCCTAGCCTTAATAGCCAGGATTCCGACTCCTATTATATAGTTCAACTATTAGGAATTAGCCCAGGAAAGGTCCGGGTAGAATTAGTTCTTAGTATTTATTCTAAATAGGAGTTTCTAATTAGATTCCTATAGTTCTAGGTTAAAGATTAGTACCTATTAGATATTCTTCTACTAGCTATAATCTATCTATTTCTTTCGGCTATAGTTTCCTTATTATAGCCCTAATATATATTTAAGTAGGAAATTAGCCTTCTTTAGCTTTAAGTAAGACGAATTCTTTAGCTTTTTAGTGCTTAGTAAAGGAATCACGGAATTATTTCCTAGAGGTAAAGCTAAGGTACTAGAAGGTCTAGGTTATCTATTATTTTCGATATTATTTATAGTATATAAAGGTGAACCTAAGGTTCCTAATAGTCTAGGTTATTTATCTATAATAGTAAACCGATTTCGAATCCCTAGGTTCTAGTAAGGATTCTTCTAGGAGATAAATAGCAAGTAAAAAGTAGTAGAAATCTGCGAATATAGTTATTTGGAGTTATTATAGTAGATTATAGTATTAATATCATTATTAATATTATTATTATAAGTGGCATGTTAGTGATTTAGCTGCCGTTTTCAGCTACTTTCAGCCGCTGCTTTATATAGCCTTTCTACTCGCTTATAGTAACCCTAAGACTATGAAAAATTTAGCGAGGTAAGCCTTATCGCCGCTTATTACTTCTATCACCAAATTTCCTAAACTAATAACGAAAAACCAAAACCGAAAAAAATATCGAACCTTAGGAAACTAAGGGTCTCTCCCCAAAGAGACATTTATATACTACTCGCTCCCTCGCTAGTAATAGATTTAGTCCCAAAGCTTCGCCCTCCCTCTCTTAATTCTCACTCCTCTATTATTTACCTTAAGCCTTATAATATTCTTTACTTCCGCACTAACTACCTTAACTACTATTAGTTACATATATTTCTTATCTAAGGCCTCATTTAATTAATACTTATTCTGGATTAGATAATACTCTATATCTTCGTTTTATCTTTTCTCGATACTCTATATAACTCATTACTCTAAGTAGATTACGATAATCTTTTAGTATAACACCGCGACTCGTCCTTATACTCAATTATCTCGTTCTATTAATCTAACTCCGAATCCTAAGTACTCCTCATTAACTTTACCCTATAACTCCCTTCTTCCCTCCTTTTTAATTAGCTACCTATCTCCTCTCGAGAACGAGCCTCTAAGGGAAATGACCCGCCCGCCATCAAAATTCGCTCGCCGCCATACCTAGTATCAAGCTCTTTACTATAGTAGTAGTATAGCGCCTCCTCTAGATCTGCCTAGTTAGAAACCTCTATATAAACCGCGAGTAAAGAAAAAGAAGCGGAGGTAAGCTTCTGACTCTAATAACGAGTCCAATACTATCTCTAATCGCGACCGCGATTCCGGCTATAATTCTGGGTCTAATTCTGTCGCTAAGTTTATTTACTAGAATATAGCTAAGTTCAAGGAGGCTAGCCTAATACTAGCGCAGAGATAGCGAAAGAGATAGAAGAGCGGAATTAGGGATTATGAGTATCTCTAATATTCGATAATTAATTATAGAGGCATAACCTTACTAATATACTAATTAGGTTCTACGAAGATAGCAAAGATAGTAAGATAGGAGATACGAAGGTAGCTCTTATTATAGCTAAGGCAGAAACTTTCAAAGCCTATATCTTATAACGGGTGAAGCTCTCGCGGATTAAGAAGGAGTTAAGTATTATAATATACTAGTTAAACCTTAGTATAGTATACGTAGAATTAGCGAAGCGCTAGATAAATGAGAGTATCTTATATAATATCCGTAACATATATTACTCTCCTCCTTTAAACCTAAATAATGTTTATAATATAATAGTAAATCCCAGTATTCGTTATACCTCTATTCGGGCTTAATAATTCCGAGAAGGATAAGGCTATACTCTTCATAGACGACCTATACGCCCTTTAGAACAGCTACTAGGTGCGTAATATAGAGGTATTTCCCTATAAATAGCTCCGATTATAGTACTCATTACTTCTTATCTATAGCGGCTATATATCGACGAGGCCAAAAGCTCTCGTCGGGAAGCGGCCTCTCTTATATGAGGATATCGAGTTCCAAGTATTTCCGCCTCCTTTTAAAGGACAACCACCCATTATTATCCTAGTTATTAACCTTAAGTATATTAAGAGATCTAGCGGGAAGAAGAAGCCGTGGGTTTTGCAACTTATC
This sequence comes from Hyaloscypha sp. PMI_1271, assembly GCA_021399465.1. Lineage (NCBI taxonomy): Eukaryota > Fungi > Ascomycota > Leotiomycetes > Helotiales > Hyaloscyphaceae > Hyaloscypha > Hyaloscypha sp. PMI_1271. Next base: position 63,065 of record JAJTUS010000225.1, on the reverse strand, counting down.
TATACTTTATCTCTCCGTGTATTAATTAAAATAGGAAGAAATTTGCATTCTATAAGGGTGAGAATCTCATCTACTACCTAGTCCTTCCTACGATAGCTTTAGCCTTAGCTAATAACGCCTTTAAGAATAAGTTTACTTCCTTAGACTAGATCTATAATCTAATTGTCCCGGATAGTACTAATTATATTTATCTAAAGTAGAGCGACGAGTAGGCCAAGCGACCTATCTTCCGTGATGTCGAGAAGACTCTTACCGGGGTACATATATCTAATACCAAAGCCCTTAATTATTCGAAGTACCGGTACTACTTTATCCATCTTAGTTAAATATATGGTTTCAGAAAACTACTTGAATTTTACAACTTATAATAGGGCTTAGGGAAGAGGTTAAACGGTAAGACTCTTTCTATATCCTAGTATTACCTAAGGGACTTACTAATAAATACGGTAGAGGCCCTTACCCCTAAAGAGTATAAGCAGATTATGGGTAATTAGGGAGACGTATATAAGCGATATTATATACCGTCATTTATCGACGTGGATTATTAAGCCATCTACCTTAGTACCACATAACGAGATAACCTGGTATAAGCCATCGGCCGCTTAGAATATCATAAAGGAGCCCCGAAATACCTAACTAATGCCCAAAAGCTAAAGAATTGAAATAATCCCGGTATAGTTAAGCTTCGCGAAAGCGTTATAAGGCTTGGCCAAAAGATAAAGAGTCGAGGCTATACTACGTTTAAGACTACTATAGGAACAGGATTACATGATTAATGCCTTGAAAAATAGCTTAAGCTTAATAGTTTAGGGCAAAAGTTATATAATAAATTACTCGAGAAGAGTATTAAGGAGTTCCACGAAATAGTATATACTTAAGGTAAATTAATAGATATAGGGTATCCTTCTAGCCCCTAGCGTGCTTATACTATTAACTATTAAATATGAGCTAGAGGAGCGAGCTATAGTCGCCGAATTACTCTTCTAGCCGCTAGATAATCTCGACGAGGATTAAATAGTCCAAGTATGGCTTAAGCTCATCGAAAACTTTATAAAGCTTAGTAAGTAATAAGAAATACCTTACTCATATAAGGGGTTAAGAGAGAGCAAAGATATATAGTTAGATATCAAACGCTACGAGTAGGGCAAACCTCTCTATAAAAGTAGTATTATCCTGGGTTTAGGAGTAATTAAGTACCCGTAAGCGGATATTGGTTTACTTAATTCGGAAGTAGACTCTATAGCTCTAATATAATTAAAGGTATAGCTAGGGGCCTCTATAGATCAGGATACGAAGATACCTATAGATAGCTAGCTAGGCATAGACCCTATACTCTATTATCCCTTCTATAGGCATAATAAAGAAGCGGGTCCGCGAAAGCGGAAGTATATATTCTCCCGCCCTAATAGTCTTGAGAGGTACCTCCGGGACTAGTACCTTAACGATTTAGCTCCCTATAAAGGGTTTAACTATCCTTATAAAGAATATTTAGCCTTTTTAGGGGGTATAACGCACTTCTTAAGTTATAGATAGTATTAGTATTATTGTTATTAGATTACGTAATAGATATATCTCTTTATAGCTAGACTTCTCTGCCTAAATCTTTTCCTATATCTTGGTCTTCTATTACTATTACGATACTAGAGATATTTGGCCAGTAGGCTATATAATACTATTTCGTAGCTTGATCGGGAATAAGAAGAGAGTATATACTAAGATCTATGAGATTTACCTATAATAGGATAACTATAGCGTATCTAGATACTCCTACTCTAATATCTCTTTCCTATCTTTATTACCTCCCTATACCTCTTTAGCCTCCTCTTATCGCCCTTATTCCCGGTATATTAATACTAGCTAGTTAATATCACGCTTATAATTCTCTTTAACCTTACTTAAGTCTCTATTATCGCTGCAAGATTTGGAGTTATTATTACTTGAATTACTACTACTTTCGCTACTAAAAGCGTATAGTATCTCTATTAAGGGATTAATGATATAGCCGTCTACTCGGGTATAGTCTAGCGAGAGGGTTTCTACTACTATATTACTTAGTCTCTAGGTAGAGCCTATTTCTTTAATAAGTTTATAAATACGGGAATTAGAGAGCTCCTATTTAGGATCCATCTTAATTATAGCTATATATTAATATATTTCCGCGTTACGGGAGTAAGGGCCATATAGCTAGAGACGGAAGCAAATTTCAGTGACTACCGGGAGCTTGTCTATAGCTATTCTTGAAAGCTAGTCATTAAATATCCTAGGAAGAGATTCTTCCGTAGGTCCTATTAAATAGGTCTTCTCGAATAGATAGTCTGAAATAAATAAGCTAGGAGATTTCCGGATGTAATAAGGTCTTTCTGGTAAGGAGACCTATTTCCGCTTAGTAGTATATATAATCTCCTCCTTATAGGGCGTAGTATAGCAATTTCCTAGCCCCACATTTCTGCTATCACTAGGGCTTCCTATACCCACTTAGCTTAGCTCTAGTAGTGAACCGTGGCTATAACTCTGCCTATCCTGAGGCGATACTAGTCTTTCCTATTCTCTTATCCTATAAATCTTAGACCTACTAAGATAGTAAGATAAATAAGATATAGGAAACATATGAATTAATGGCTTATTCCTTACTTATCTCCTTCTCCAAGTCCTCTATAGCTTTATAATTCGACTCTAGCTTCTGTACTAGCTCTTTATCGACACGTTTTACCTTATTAAGCTTTTAGAAGAGGTCTTCTAAAGCTCTGCCTTTAACTCTATTAATCGCGAGATACGTCCTTTTAATACCTTATCCTTATAGAGGGTTTAGGGTAGTTTCTTACTAAATATTATTATCTTAAGAGTCGTGATGTGAAAGGTATATAAATGAGGAAATGAGGGGTAGGTAGGATTTATATACTTAATAGCAGGACAGGCTTTAGCTAGTAACTTATGGTTCTATCGCCTAACCTCCTCCCGTTCACGTTACCGTATATGTGAGCGTTCACGAGATCTTTTAAACTCTTTACTATTTTGTAATATAAGTATAGAAGAGATTAATCCCTGGCTCATGAATAAACTAAGTTATAGAGATCACGGTATAAAGTATTAGGAAGGGCATTTTTGCCCCTTAGTACTTATTCGTAAAGGTATAGAAGAACTTAATCCCTACTTAACTATATCCTTTTATAGAGACCTTAATACTATCTTTCATTCCCTATATAAACTTCTTTAATCTTAACCTACCTCTCTATATATAACTTTTTATATTTCGTCCATATACCCTATCTATCTTAATTAACTTAGAATCGAAATACCTTTACTAAGGCCAGATCTTATCCTCCTCTCTATAAGCTAGGGTTTAGATTAAGTTAATAAGTCGCACTATTTATTTAATAATTAAATATATTCTGGCTTACTAAATAGCTAAGGTAATTTCTAGTCCTTTAAGAAATTAGTAAGCTAATCTAACGTATAACCTTAAAGAATTAGTATATCTTAACTTCGCCAACTATAAAGTTCACTAGTTATAGTGACTTATACCTAATAAGTATTAAACCTTAGCTATTGAATTCGAGTAAATAGGGATTTCTAAGACCCCTAAGTTAATATGGTATAATAAAGAGAGAATTCCTTTAGTGTCAATATATAATACTCTAAAATGCCTAATATATCTTATTCTAACGCCTATATATTATAAAGGCAGAGTGTTCTCAGTTTTCGCTATCTTAGTTCCCCTATTATATTAGGAATAGATAGACCCTATCCTTGAAAACTAATACTTAGGTATAGCAGATTTGGGAAGGCGAGTAAGAATAAATATATTACTTCTTAGCTATTTAGTAACTAGAAAGACCTTACTTCGAGCGTTTAAATACCAGAGAATATTATTATTTGAGTAATACATATATCTATAGTATTAAAATATCTATTAATTTCGAGGGTTTTAATATTCAGAAATCCATGCCCTAGTCTAAGTAAGAACGCTTTAATAAGTTAACTAATATTATCTTATTAGTTTAGAGACATCCAAATTTCCTTTTATAACTTATAGTACTTTATATTAGTAGAAGGATACTATATCTATATCTAGGATATCTTAATAGTTATGAGGTTCTTAAGTCCAAATAGGGCTTAGCTAATCGACTTAATATTAACTTCGTAATACCGATTTTCCTCCTTATATATGAAATCCGAGTAAGACTTAAACGTAGCATCGGCCTTAATAGTATACTAATCTTGGATATAAGTAAGACTAGATCTGTTATTTCCGCCGTATAATAGGGGGTGAATTTCCTATTCCCTCTAATTATATACTTACTATTCTCTATAGTAGATAGTAAGCCTTTTAGTAGTTAATACTAAATTTAAGCGTAAGAAGTATTTAAGCTCTTATATATAGTTAAATATATTTAGGGCAGAAATGCTATAGCTAGTAATAAGAGGTCCCCTAGCCCTAGCTTATCTTCGACTCATAAGGCGAAATTTACTAAGATCTTGGGTATTTAGGTTAGAAGTAATAAGCTCTAGAATCTCATTTGGTATTTTTTCTATAATACTTGCTACCTAGTTAAAGCTTACCGAGGAAATTATATATTATCTAAAACACTTCCCTCTATCTTCTAGTTTTAAGTTTTTGAAATTCATGAATTAAGTTAACTTCTTCCCTTAAAAAGGATATATCTACTACCTTATTAAACTAATTATTAATAACTATAATACTTCATAAAACTAAAAGAGCTATTTAAGAGAGGTTTTAATAGAGAATAAAGAGTATTCTTAAGAAGGTAAATGAGCTTAAACGTCTATATAATACTGAGGTATATCTTATAATTTGATATAGAGAGAAATTCTATACTTATTCTTCTCTAGAGACTTCGTGGCCTACTTCTCTAGAAACTATTATAGGTTATAAGCTACCCTTGAAACTTTATCTAACTACTATAAAGAAAAAAAGCTACCTATTACCCGAGATATATACGTTTCTGGGAATAGGAGATTTAAAGGGGGATCACGGGGTTTATATAAATTTCTAGTAAAAATTTAAAAAAAAAATTAATTACTCTCTATAAGTTACTCCTTACTTTTATCTTATTAAATACATTATTTATATAACATAGTAGATAAGTAAGGTAATGCCTAAAATGAAAAAAAGTTTTAGTATAATAACTATTAAGTTAGTAATAATTATTAAATACATCTTTTAGTTAAGTTACTAGAATATCGAAACTAATTTCTACTATTTTAACTTAATTATAGTTACTAGAAACTAATTAGCTAATACTAATATATAAATATTAAAAGTTTTTATACTATCCTTTATAAACCAAGAACTAAGTATAGTTGCTTTCTAAAAGAGGAGTAGGCTATAGGCTTAATGGTTTAATTAGCCTAATAAGACAACTAATGTCTAGCTTATATAACTAAGGCGTTTATTAATTAGTAACGTCTTACTAGCTCCACCAAATACATTATATACCTATAGGAAATGTATCTCTAGCTTCTTATCTCTAAGGATGAAATGGTTATTACTTAGTAAGTATATAAGACCCGGTAATAGTTGAAGTAGCTAACTATTAAGAAGGGTATACCTCCCTTTTTGAGGAGTTATTACCACGAGCTTTAAGCACCGTTTATTTGAACGAAGACGGGATTAGTAACAACGACTTTTCAAACCGGGAAGCTTATAGTAATTTAGAGTATCTACTAATATATCTTAGGCGTTTAATCATAAAGGATAAGAGGGTCCTGGTAGGCTACTACTCTATTTTTAGCAAGATTATATTATACTTAAGAGACGGCCGGCTCCCTACTTTAATAGTCGTGGACTGGCAGATTCGCGAATCTTGGCGAGATCGTGAAGTAAAGCTTTTTCTAGATACTAGGGGGAAGTTAAGATATATGCTAGAGTATCTTATTAATTTCGTGGAGGAATTAATACTAAAGCAAAAGGAGGTCATATTCGCAGATGACAGGTATCTTCTAATATATATAAATGACTCATACTATAGCTTATTACGAGAGAAATTATATAAAAATTGAATATATTACAAAATACGAATTGAATAAGTAACGTCTATCCCTACGTAGCAAAACGCACCCTATAACGAAATAAATCATAGGTACCTCGAGTTTAAGCGACTCTAAATCTATAAGTATATTAAAATTTCTCTATATTTTTAATTTTAATTATATTATATATCTCTCCTAAATATTCCTAACTTATTTATTCTGAAAATTTTAATTATGTCGTCGCCGCCTACCTAAATTATAGAGAGCCTCTTTTTATAGTATAATAGGACCCCTCCGCCCGTAATACTACTACTAGGCTCTTTGGGCCTTTTAGAAAAAATAGAATAATTAGATATGGATTTCCGAGTTTTATTATAATATAAAAAAGTTTTTCTTAGTGTTATAGCGGGCAGAGCGCGCTATATTATACGCTATTACTATAGAGGTTAATACCTCGTCCAATAAGTAATTAAGGATTATGGTATAGTTATAGTAATTTCGGTGAAATTATAGTAAAATCTATTATTGCCTAAGAGTATAACTATAACCTTTATAGCTATACTTACTCTTCTGGATAATTCCTGTTTCCCGATATCCTCTAATAAAGTTAGAGTAAAAATTAGCCTTATATACCTTCCTGCTTTTACGTACTAAATATCCGGCTTTCTATCGTAGTAATATAATTAATTTTAGTACTATTAGTATTTCATATAAGCTATATCTAGACGAATAATAGGCAGTAATTGCGGATATTAAATATACTCAGTTTAAGCCTCTTAAAAGTCCTACTAGAAGAAAGACTACTTATTTATACTATTCTATTATTAATATATAGTTTAGGTAACCTCTACTCCGCTATATTCGCGTATAAAAGTCATATTTATCTTTATAGCTTTTTCGAGGTATGAAAGATCTAATATATAATACTTACTCGACACTATCTGGGATAATAGTCATATAAAACAGTGACTAGTACTACTATATTCAGTAGCCCTTTACACCGGAATATTACATTTAGTTATAAATTATTATTATTTTAGATATACTAAATCTACGAGAACTCTGAGATCTATTAGTACTAAATTCGCTATTTAAAGTAGATATAGATTATCGCTTTGAATTTTACTAACTATCGTACTACTTTTGAGTAATTATAGCCTATATTAGTATATACTAGATCCTCTTGCGCTATTAAGACGCCTCATATTATATTAAATACTATACTACAATAATAGATATACTAAGAATAGTCTAATGCTACTCATATCCAGGTATACACATTTAGCTATTAGAGAGTACTATATATATGGAGGTATAGCGGTGAAGTAATATTATACCGCTAGTGAATTATAAGTAACTAGGAGATTTAAATACCTAATAACTTCCTCTATACCGCAAAAAACCTTAATTTTAACCTTGGAATTATCTATAAGTCTAGGAGAATAGAGTTATATAATTTTCGGCAAATTTACTATTTATTATTATAGCGATATTGGCCTAGAGAGTCTAGGCTCCTACTAGTACTATAGCCTATAGATTATATTTAATATTGCGCTTTACTATTAAATATCTGAAACTTGAGTAAGTAAATAGACGGGAAATTATGAGATATTAATTATAGAACCCTAAACTAATAAGTGAGAGTATAGGATATGATTATATAAAATTCGTCTCTTAACTCTATATATTCCCCCCCCCCCCCCCCCCTTCCCTGCTCCCCCTTTCATAGAAGTACCCCTAAAGGGAATAGAATAACTCAAATAATAATTTTGTTTATATATATTTAAACTCCTTATTTATCCTTCTCAGGGCCTTTCTCGCACTAATTCAAGTAAAACCCTAAGAGTAAACTAACTATCCCAAATAGTAGTATAAATATAGGAACTATAACTAAAACCGATATTAAGAGTATAATAATATCTGAGCTAGAAATAATAAAGCCCGTAACTTTATCTTAGTTCTTGGGGGTTACTATATTTGGAATAGTTATACCTGGGCTATATAGTATTAAATCCAAAAGCATATTCATAGTAGAAATATAAGCTATAAGGACTAGTCTCTTTATATCTTTATATATACTTAAAGATTTTATATTAAAATAATAATTAGTGACTTATTTACTAGAAGCTAAGGTAGAACTACTTAGGTACCTTCCTATATTAAGAATTTTAGGCTAAAGAAGCTAAGAGTAAAGGGTGGCCTAAAGTCCTAGAGGAAACTTAAGGCCAGGGATACTAACTAGATTAGCGATAGAGGATTTATAGCCTTTATATAACCAGAAATTTAATTCCTAATATAATAAAGCCGGTCTTCGAGGTTAAATATACTATATAGGAGGATTACTAGGTATAGGTATAGGCTCTATAATAGCTCCTATTAGATACCAAGGGTTAAATCCCTGAGAAAAACTTATTCTATTAATAGATAATATAATGATAGCGTAGTTAAACTTTGGTTGAGTATATATCCATATATTATTAGTAGGATACTAAGGATAGAAGAAGGCTCTAGGAGCCTATCCATCTAATAGAGATGTGAAAACCGCGCTATTAAGATAATAGTTATTATTCCAAAGGTGGTAAGTATTAGTCTTATAGTTAATGCCTCTGAAATTTCTAGGGAAATCGTTTTCTATAGATTTAAGCTAATTATACTTGGTACGGTAAGACCCTTCTATATAAAGCGAGAGGCCTTTAAAGTATTGTATTCCAAAGTCCAAGGCACTAAGGTTATAGTTATAGTTAATCTTAATATCTTTCTATCCACTAACCTAATTAATTATCACTTTTGGGTTTATAACGTGTACCAAATTTTATATTATTAAATTAGTGATCCCTATAGTTCTAATTATATGAAGAGCTGTAGGTCCTTAACTTTTAACGAAGATGGATAGGCTAAGACTATCCCTATCCTTTAGAGTTTAAGGGAAGTATACTTTGCTAGTAATAACCGGAGCACTATTACTAATTAAGAGCCTAGGAGTAATAAGTAAAGGTAGCGTTTTTGGCCCTACCCATATAGAGAGAATAATAGTAATCCAGACTAAAGGAAGCTACTAGAACCGAGAGTTATCCTTTTAAAGAGTCCAAATATCCCTACTAAGCGACCCTACTAGGCTAAAAGGCTTATATTATTCCTTCTTAACCTTCCTATTAATTTCTTTTACGTCTTATGAGACTATATGGCTAATTAATATATGGAGCACTATAAGAAGAATTATAGCGATAATCTTAGCGAATATTATCTTAAGAAGAATAGCGTATAAGGTATTAATTCTATTCCCGGCAGTTTCATTAACCGTAATAGCCCTAATTAAGCTATGCTTTATAGGGAAGGAAATGCGTCACTAGAGATAATAAGTATCCAAGGGCTACTATTTGGTAGGGAAAACCATAATTATAAGACTAGATAGAATAGTAAATAGAGATTTAATATTAAGGAAAGCTAGTAACTATGGTTTAGATAAAGTTTCCGGGATTTATAGGAGATAAAGGTTAATACTCCAAGTAACTTAAAGCTATATAGAGTAACTATTCTATAGCTCCGGAGTTTTCAATACTTCACTTCTATAAAGCTACTTCGGTGACTAGTTATATATTATATGGATATAAAAGTAAGTATTATGATTTATATAGGAAGTAATAATGCAGTAAACGGGCTAATATATGCTCGAGTATTCTCTAAAGGCTAAAATTTTTGGGCGTAATTTCTAGCCATATTAGTATTAGCTAAATATCTTAACGAATTTTTAATAATTTATTAGAGGAAATAAGCTATACCATAAGCCTAAATAGAAGCGGATTTAAAATAAGTAAGTAGCCTAGTAAAGTATAGAACCTATAGGGTAGTAGAGATAATAAAGATGGCGGCGGGCTTAGTACGTGGTTATGAACCCTGACGCCAGGAAGCTATATAGATAAGGAGGGTATTAAGCCACTGGAATTCTGGCGCTAAATTGGTTAATAATAGATATAGGTACTATAAGAAGTATTAGAGGTATAAGGCTACCAAAGAAGCTACTATAGAGATAGAGGAAATATATAAAACGTATTAACTTTAAAATATTTAATACTTAAGTATTAAGTGATCTTGACTATCTTATCTACTAAATACGAAAGTATATTTGAATAATATTTAATATATATTAAAATAACCAGATATCTTTTAAATATGACTATAGAAGTAGAAAACTAGAGGATTCCACGCGCTCTCTAGAACTTAAGCCTAGTGTTAGCGGATTAGTGGTTAGGCGGTAACTACCTACTATTATATGTCCTAAATCTTAAGCCCTTTTATAGGTCACTAATTTAACGCAAAACGTGTACTCTTAGCGCTTTACTTACCTATACCTTTAATTAGTTCAAATAATATAGTTTATATTAGCTATAAGCTAACTCGATATGGATTTATAAGAAGTATTAGATCACGGTTAGCTTATATTTTACTAAACTTATAACGTAGTCCATTTTAGGCTTAGTGCCCTAGCTCTAACTAGCTTATCCGGCTCGAGTACCTCTATAGGGCTATTTAAGTTCTACTTATAGATATATTACTCTAGCGCCAAGTACTAGCTACCGCCGAGAAACCTACTAATGGATCAAGATCACGTGTACTAAGTAATTAGTAATACTTAGATATATATAGTAAGTAGTATTTAGATTAGTATAGTAAGTTAACCCCTTAGTTTTTAATTCTATAGATTTATATAATTCTTTTAACCCTCTAATCTCTTTACGCTATACGCGTGACTAGTATACGCCATACACGTGACTATACATCTTTTGTAAAAGTATAGCGAATCTGGGCGTGAATATAGCCTAGGCTAATATATATTACTAAGTACTGAAATATGTAGTCCCCTTATCGCATTAGTATAACTCTTGGACTATATTCTTTTCCTCTCTAAGTGTCTTTAAAATTCGGGGCTATATTATTTCCTAATAGGGCTTTTCCTTAAATACTCCGAATTCTAAAGAGACTCTCATGGTCGTAATTAAATATAGGGGTATAGCCGAAACGGCGATTAGTAGTATAATTAAAATAATCGATAATATAACCAACTATAGTTATTTTATTCTAGCTAAGCGGTCTCTTTAGGGAGAAATATTTAAAGAAAGTATTGTTTTTTAGTATAAATTCATAGACCCGCTAAGAAAAAGAGTTATGATTAATAAACTATGGATTTGTTTCATTATGGGGTGCGTTTCGGCACGCAGGGATAGACGTTACTCGTGAATACTACCTAAAACACTATTGCCCCCAAAAGAAATTTTGGACCTCTTCTATCTTAAGGAAACTTGAATGTGGCTATAGCCTTCGGAGAAATAGGACTTATTAATATCCTCTTTAAGGCCGGCTCGCTGCCCTGGAAAGTTTCTCTTCTTTTTAATCCTAAGGCGATGTTCTATAACACTAGTATAATAAGAGAGGGACTAAAGCCAGGTAACATGTATTCCGATAATACGGGACTCCTAGGAGGAGTATTCTAGAAGAATTAGCCTTTCTGAACCAAATAGGCGGTTAGGATAGCTAACTATACTATCTAGGCGTTAAGCCGCTAGAGTTATTACTATCTAGTTAAAGTCTACTTATAGACTTTGCAATTTTGCCTTAGTATACTTTCTTTCATCTTCCTTAAGCTTAAACTTCTCCTTCATGAAATAACACTGGGTTTACTTATAGAAAGCGCATCTTTCCTAGTACTAGGCCACTGAGCGGACCCTAAGTAGGCTTTCCCGGGTACCATTATAGCTAATAGTCTCTTCTATAAGGGCTTTCATCAGGAATTTGAACTAAGAGAGGTGCGGCGAAGAAAGGACCTTTACTTTCTTTGGTAATTAGTCTAGCTCTAGTTAGGCATACATCTAGCCATTAATACCTAGACCCTGAAGTCTAGGAGTTATCTAAGAGTTCCCGTTTTAATATAGATGAAGCTAAAACTGAGAATTGCCCAGGTAATAGCTATCTTGGGGCCTAGGTCCTTAGTAGGATATTGGTGGGGGAAGGAAGGAAGCGGAGATATTAGGTATTAACTAAGCTATAATAGAAAACGTTTCTAGTAGTAGTAGGGGGGAGGGAAATAAGTAAGTAAATAACGAGGGAAAGGGCTAGATGGGATAGCTAGGTATATATACTAAAGTAAAGAGGATAGTATACTTATAGTACTAAATAAACGTATATAGTTTGAAAATAATATTTTAAGCGCTATATATAGTTACTAACCCCGGTATAAACCGGAACCTAATACGAAATTATTAAGCTATATACGAGGCTGTGACCCCTAATATAGCGGTGGAAAAGAGGGTTATTATTAAAGTTTCGGTAACCATAATTAAAGGTCTAATAGAAGTGGATAATAGGGTAAGGGTCATAGTTAGGATAAGAGTAAGTAATACTAATAAAAGTATTGAAATGGAACTCTCTATAATTGGGCTACCCCGAGAGGTAGATAATAAAGTAAGTATAGATACCGGGATTAGAAGGAGGGCAGATGTCGAGAAGAGAGTTAAAACTAAGGTCTCTGTAACTGTCTTCGAACCACTTATAGATGTGGATAGTAAAGTGAATATAGAGAGTAGGATAAGAGAAGCGGAGGTAGATAATAGGGTTAAAAGTAAGGTCTCTATTACTATTAAAGGGTCATGGATAGATATAGAAAGTGAGGTGACTATAGAGGATATAAGCGTTTCTATAATTGATATTAAATCACTAATAGATGTAGATAGTATAGATACTAGGGAAAGGAGAGAGTAGGGAGATGTCGAGAAAAGGGTTATAGTAGATGTTCCTATTAAGGTAGAGATCTCGGTTATTGTCGCTATAGGTACTAGATAGACTATATTCCCGTACCGGTTATTAATAATTAACTTAGTATTATTTAAACTACCTGTTATTAAAGCGTGTTTACTAGTAGGTTCGCTCTCTCGGCCGCACTACCACATGATATAAGCATTGCCCGGGGGAGACTTAATTAGTAAGATAATCTATAGTTCTATGTTAATACTATACTATAAAGACGTAAAATTGAAATATACTAGCATAAAATCCTTATTCGTGAAGGTAAGAATAGTATTATATCGCCTAACCGGGTTTTCTATGCTTTGGAGTATTAGTAGTAGTAGGGCCGGAGTAGTAGCTAACTTATATTATAGAGATCACCGTACTAGCTACTACTGGGATTAGTGGATTGAATATATAGGAATGAGCCACCGCGTTACCTATAGTAATAATAAGTACTAATGCGGCAGATGTTATTGGGATCTTTATATTATTAGTAATTACTTATAGAGGATATTGAAAAGTATATGTAAAGCGAGAAGAGATTAGCTGTAAAATGTTCCTTAAATAGAAGACTTAGGGAATAGAAATAAGGTAACTAATCTCGGATTCTTAATTATTTGTACCTAGTTTCGAATTCCCCCTTCCGAAAGTGCAAGTAGTTTATATTAGCTAACTTAAGGCCAGATATTAGTTCTAATTATTATAAGAACCTTATAGTTAAATAAATAAACTATTCTTTAGATATATTCCCAGAGAATAAAATATGGATTAATACCTGAATAAATAGCTAGAAGCCGATTATGATCTCGACTTAAGTAACGAATATTATATAATCTATGAGGGAACTAGCATAATAGCCTAAACTAGTTAAGATAACGTGGTAGCGTCTTTCTTTATCGAGAACACGAATTTCGAGCTTAGGGAGCTTAAGGATAATAATATACTACTATTAACCCCTACCTTCCCCGAACCAATTATAGTAGAGAATACGAAGCCGGAGAGTAACTAATCTATACTTTATAATAAATTAGATAAGTTAGCCCACCTTCCCATTCATTATTTATGTTTCTAACCTAACTCTAGCCCTCTTATTATAGCGCTCTTAGCTAATGTAATAGTATTAAAGACGCTAGTAATTAAGTTAAAGAATATAATAGCTTGGCTAGTAGAGTATATAGGTTTGCCGTATACTTATAGGGAAGGTATAGAAGAAATCCTGTTTTAAGCTAAGCTAAGCTTATTATATTATGTGGTATAGTTAGCTTTAAATATTATATGTATGAAAATGGTTCCGGGAGTTTGGTTATCTAATTCATATCTTAGTATTTTCTTTAATAAGGTGCCCTACAAAATTTGACCCCTATAAAGCTATAAAGGTACTTATACTCTTTTACTATAATAATCCCCTACCCCTACTTTATCCCCGAATATTTCTATACTATTAAACGATATTATCTATATATTATTTCTTATATTATATTTAATCTCGTGTCCTCCTTAAGTAAGGTTATAAGGTCCTATACTTGGTATAAAGGACGAGAGTAATTAATCTTTCTTTTAGAGAGGTAGTCTTTAGAAAGGGAGTCTATTAAGATTAGTTAAGAGTTCTCGACGTTTAATTAGTACTAATATTAAGAAGTATCTCAATACTATTTAATTCCTTTATATAGGTATCTAAAAAGTCAATTAGTCCCACGCTACTAATTCCTACCTCTACTATATTACTATTTAATAGTTCTATTATATTCTCCCTTTATTATATACTTGTGTTAGAAATACTAATAATTCTCGAGTTCCTTATAATTATGTGCACTACCAGATTTCTAATATCTTTGAAGTCGGAGTTAGATTTCCCTAGCTATAGTATTTCTGGGCTTTCCCCTAAGTTAAAGTTTACTAGAAGGTTAGAATTATAATAGTAGAGATTATTCTAATATACCAAGTTATACCTAGCCCTTCCGAGAGATGAATATACTACGTGCTATAATATTATTATACTAAATACCCGTTGCTTAAAGCCTTAATAAAGCGAATATTATCTGTATTTCTTAGCCCCCTCTATATTTGGGGTTAAACTACTAATCTACTTAATTACTATGGATACTTCTTCTTTATTAATTAGAAGAGTATAGAAAATAATATCTATAAGACATATATTAGTAATCTGAGATCCTATATATATTTAACCCTGAGTATAGAAGGTAAAGTATATAGAAACTAAGTAGTTATTTGCTTTACCGAGCTCTACTACCCTCTTATACCCCTTACTCTAGTCTTTACTATTATAGTACTAGAGAATATAAGTACCTAATATCTTCCTATCTTAAATAATAGTAGTAGACTCTCTAAAACCTAGTATAAGAGTTTTATTCTTATTAAAATATCCTAATGGATCTTCGAAGTCTTTATATATAGTTATTAAAGTCGGTCCTAAGGTTAAACGTGGTCTAGAATTACGTATTTTAAATTAGATATATAAACTTCCCTATAATAAAATAGAAAATTCTTGGTTTTAAGTTAAATTAAAAAACTCTCATTTTCGGAAACCTAATTCTTGGAATAATTTCTATATATAAGAGTCCTAACCTAATCTTTAGTCTTAACTTTAATAAAATATCTTCCAAATTTTACCCTAGAGAAGATAAATCTTTACCTATTCACCTATAGAGAATAATAAGAGTTAAGCTCGAAAACTCGTAATTATAGGAAGTATTAGTACTAGGAAATACAAAATTACTTAAGGAAAATACCGCTATAGAACTCGAGATTTAAGTTCTCTATCTCCAAGTATCTTAATATTCCGAGATACTTAAGAAGTATAAAGTAGCAGAATTCAAATCTACTAAGAGTATGAGGCGAATTAGCCGGACTATTAATATAGGGGTAATAATATAGGCGGATACTATTTCGGAATTAGACATCGCATAGAGTAATACTAACTATTACTGGGAGGAGTTCATCTATATAAAGCGATATTTAGGGGTCTTTATAGAGAAGGTAATAGAAGATATTAAGAATAGGGTAATAGGAGCGAGTAGTAAGATTAATATTTATATTAATTTGAATCGATTTTAGGCTATATCTGCATTTCTCTAGAGAGACTATATACTATAGAATATGGGGTATTCCTAGTTATTATCGTTATCTGAAATCTCTAAGATATTATATAGTATAAGGTCTAGTACTATTATTTACTCTAGAGGAAATTTAAGCTTCGTAAGGATAATTTTAGGTTATGGTATCCTATATCTAATGTGACAAATTTGACACCCTCCTAAAAGCTACTTAATAGTATACGCCTCTATATCATATAAATTCTAGTACTCTCTCTATAGCTATGGTTTAAATAGGATATCCTCTATATACCAAATAACGTATAGTTCCTTTAAGGAAGGCAGTAACCCGCGGCAGATACTAGTATAGTAAAGCCGCCGGTTTACTAATTCTCTTATTACCCTCTTAGAATCTGGTCCGGTATAGTAGCTTATAGGCCCATTAATAGCGAAGGCCACCTAGTTAATAGTAATCCTCTAAACTTATCTCTAACTAGAATCCAAGATTAATAGTAGTATCCCAGTATTACCCTTATAGGAAACCATAGGCTTAGAACTCACCCTTCTTATTATAAAGACGTTATTCTCGAAATTGACCTATTCGTAGAGCGGTGCTTTATCTACCCCGAACTTTAAACTCATCCTCTGTGGCACTATCCCATCCGCCTAGTATACTAGACGTACTGCCCCAAAACGCCGACCTATAATAGCTCTAGACTCTAAATATATACTTAGTAGAGAGAGTACTTTAGTATTACTAGGTCTATTGAATAAGGCTCCGTACGGGCCCAAATACACCCTATACTAGGGCTTTGGAAATAAGTAAGTCTATATCTTATACCTAATTTCGGGAGGTAGTTATAGGAAGAGATAGAAGGCCGGTAGTAGTTATATAATATAATCGTGATTCGTTACGGAAATATAGAAGAAGATTAGCTTTAGGGAAGCTTAAATCTCATAGAGGCTCTTCAAAATCTGTGCCTATAGGTTAATGCTATTATCTGAAGGTTCTTTAATGAAATAGTCCATTTTGCGTACTTAGCTAAGATAGATAGGACTACTTACTCCTTATATAGGTAGAGGATTATAAACGCGTATAGATTCGTGCATTAGCGCTTATATTACGGCAATCTACGTAACCTCGATAGCGCTATTTCTTTAATACCCCGGTCGTTTCGCTTTCTTAAAACCAGAAAAGCTACTAATCTAGCAGGTATATGACTTGTTCTTAATTAGAATATTTTAATTAACTCTCTATTTTAATATAAGTATCCTCAAAGCATTCATCCTCCTTATAGGGGCATATATTCTCGTGAAAGACTTTAGGTAAGTCTAGAATATAATTCAAGTAAAGAATTATAGGTCTTAACCTTACTAGGTTACCTAAGTAATTGCCTTCTTATAAGAGGGGCTTATCTACTTATTATTCGGATAGTAATTAATTATATACTAGTTACTTAGATAGAAGTCGGGGCAGAAGGGGTAATAGAAGTAGACCGTTAAGGAAGTATTAGTAATTCGGAGTATGTACTTTTATTATATTTCAAAGTTAGTTTAAGTCTATATATAAAACATTAATTCCCATGGCTATATACCTACTATATATTTCATGAGTATTAAATCTTCGTATCCTTATATAGGGAG
This sequence comes from Hyaloscypha sp. PMI_1271, assembly GCA_021399465.1. Lineage (NCBI taxonomy): Eukaryota > Fungi > Ascomycota > Leotiomycetes > Helotiales > Hyaloscyphaceae > Hyaloscypha > Hyaloscypha sp. PMI_1271. Next base: position 45,597 of record JAJTUS010000225.1, on the reverse strand, counting down.
TTCCTTAATAAAGCTAAGCACAAATATAAGAGATAGAAGAACTAGTTGAAATAAGGGAAAAAATTCCTCCTTCCTATATTGGACTTCCGCTAGCTAGTCCTATTTCTTAGTCTCGATTATTCTCTCAAATTAACCTTACGAATTAGTATTAATAGACTATGTTAGATGAACTTACTTATACGACTCCTACTACCTTTAGTTAGACTCAAAATTACGTATAAGGCGATATAAGACTCTTCTTTGAGTAAGTTATCCGTGAAGATATCGCGAAGGCTTACCCAGAAGCTAACTTGGTTTGTAAACTTACCTATCTCCTTATAAGAGGCATGGTCCGAAACTCCTAGTTTTTCCATCTACTCTTGGCTTGAGGCACTAGACTAAATAAGCTCGTTATACTACCTTACGTACTATTCTCGCGCTATTCGTAAATTCCAAACATTTTTAATTCCGCTAGATCCTTTACCTAGTGGATTCACTATAAGATAGAGCACACTAAGTGAGTTTGCTTTCGCTTTCCTATTCTTAAGATAACGACGCATTAAGATAGCCTCTTATAGCTACGGAACGAGAGTACTTAAGCCGATATAGGCCTTAGTTAATCTTTTACGCTTTGAAAATAGTAGCTTTATACGTATACCTTTTACTATAATCGGTAGAATACCTTTATAGCACCTTATTATATAGGGAATATACCTTTTAATAGGAGTATTAATAATAGCGTAGTTAATAGACTCGCCGAAATTTTCACCCATATTATATCCCTAATAGTATATGCCCGGGAAGGTGAAGATAATTTCCCCTACTTACTACAGGATAATTAAATAGTTAATGCCGGACTCTCTGAGTCACGAGGGAGGAATTAATAAGGAGCCGTGTCGCACAAATTGACTATAATCTTTTTGTTTATCTAATAACATGCTTTGAACTAATATCTCAAATTCAGACTTAGAAGAGGGGGAAACCATGACCTAGACCTTGGGTTCGCCATAAAGGAGATGGTTCAGAGCATAAAGTTCGAAGCCTAAGCCCTCTTAGATGCTTCACTTATAGAAATCGCTCTTGGAAACCCACCTGTTAATCTTTCAACTACTCAGGCTCGACTGCAAAGGAGTATAAGGAAGGATATGGATTGGTCTCATCTACTCTCTGAAGATGATGCTGGGAATAGTGAGGATATAGACGACGACGAGGACTTTGATTGGGATATATAGATATATATATAATTATTAGAATAGCTTCATTTTTTTACGAATATATCACTTCAAGATTACTCTCACTACCTTTCATGATGTGGCTGCGTTGCAAATATAAGGTACTTAGATTTAGGTGGGGAACACAGCCTATTAGCGAGTACCGTAATCGATAATAGCGAGGATGGGAAATTAAGTGAGACCTGCAGGCGCCGCTGTTTTTTTTAGGTATTCTAATGTCTGATTAGCAATCCCCTTATATAAAGAATTATAATTAATAAGATATTATATAAATAATTGGCTGGATTAAGTGACGTTTGCAAATATTAAGTAATGCTTTCACTTAATTCTATTAAGAAACTAATCGATGATCCTTTTATTCAGGCCACGTCGCCCTTCTTATACCCCCTAGCGGCCGTCTTGCGTTAAGCAGGCGCCTTTCTATGCTAGGAAGCTGTTATGAACATGTGATCCCAAGGGGAAGCTTTATTAGTCTCCTCGCTAATGGCGATGTTGGCTTTGTTTAGCTCTCCCTTTCTTCTCTGAGGTATATCGGCTCAGATTTCTCTGGTGCAAAGTGGGGGCCTGTTACTTTGGCTCAGGCTTTAATGTGTGGATTTGTTCTCCTTGGATCTTAATATTCTCTCTAGTTAATTTAGTATTACCTAGAATACTTAGTTTCGATATTTTAAACTCAGGGCCTATGCATTTATATAGCAAGTTATAAGGTACCCTAGTAGGAAATACTTGCAACGAGGCACATAAATAGCCAAAAATACATCTTCAGATTTCTAACAAAAAAGCAGCGCTAGCCAAGGGACTAGCCCATATCAAAATCATCTTCTAACTGTTATATGAATACGCAACATCCACCCTCCACAGTTGTAACGGCGGGATTAATGCAATGGTCGAAGGCTCAAAGTTCAAAGAATCTCATGTATTGAAAATACTAAGCTAAGGGGCAAAGAAGGGAGGAGTCCCTCGACCTTTAATAGTGTATTGCCAAGATCCCCATCTTAGCCTCACGTTTCGCCCCTGGTTCCTGATACCTAGCCCCCGGCGGATCATGTGGAGGTGCTGTCCGTCACAACTGTGTGTCAAAAAAATAATTAAGGTAATTAATTATATTTAATTAAATCAAGTAAATAATTAATTGTAATTTAATTATCGACTTTCAAAAAAAATTAATTATTAGAAATTTTTTAATTAATTATAATTAATTATTTCTAATTATTACGTGAAACCCATACAAAAGTTATATAAGTAATAAATTCTCTTCTTTTTCTTTAAAGAATATACGGCTAAAGCATAAAGAGAGTTAAATATTAATTGATTTCTAAAGAAGAGAGAAGGAGAGCAAGGTAATATATATGTGAATTATTTGCTCTGGATATCACATGATTTGGTACGGCAGGCCGTACACTGTAGATTTTCGCGATTTTAGGTAGTTTCGATATTCTGATCACATGACCTCGGACATGGTCTAGATCATGTGACTTTGGCATTTCGCATAAGAAGACCAGAGTTCCCGTAGCTGTAGTACACAGAACATACATCACTTTCATACTTTGAGTCTTATGCACTTGCACACTGATTCTATACTAATTTACGTCTTCTTTGCGCGTGTTGTTTTTGGTGTTTTTGCTATTAGTCGATTTTACGCTCTGTATTTCTTTATGTGGGTTTTTTGTCTTGCTGCGTTTTCCCCTCCCACAATTACCCCACCCACGTGACTAGAGAAGTCAAAACCCCTACTATAGTACTTATTTACAAAGATAAGTAAAGCGAGTAAAGGCGGGATACTAGCTATTAAGCTTATAATAGTAAGGCGACATCTAAATTAGGATAAAATACGCTTTACTTTTGCGCTATAACGCTTATATTATCTTTATAGTCACGTGTAGTAACACGTGACCCAGTAATTAATTATATTTAATTAAATTAAGCAAATAATTAATTATAATTTAATTACTACGATTCTGACTTAATTTAATTTAATTACCGGCTAATAATTATAATTAATTAAATTATTTGATACACTAACCTTCCATTTATAAACTTCGTTACTCTTATGGTATCTACTGTGAACAAGAGGAGGTTGAGATACAAGAGGGGCAATGCGTGTAATACCACCTACCGTAACCCGAATCCCTATTAGAACAAGTATAATAGGCGCGCGGGTCGAGAAGGGCAGCTACTCCATTTGTATCAAGAGCTATCCTAACTCTTAGGCCTAGAGTTGGGGTAGCGATCCAAGCCCAAGAGAACAACAAAACGGCGAGCTTTATGCTATAGTGATAACTAACTAGTGTTATTAATAGCTAGTATATTGAAGCTATGGGTTATAAACTAACCTTTAGTTATTGGGCGTGTTTAACGAGGTCTTTAAGACGAGAAGTATTTTGAATATTGTTTTTGTGCGGTTTATTTCGGCGGTGAAAACTGTTAATTTATTTTGATAGCGGATAATTTAACGAAGATACCTGAATATTAAGCTAATATGTTTATTGGGTGATATAGCCAATATTTGAGAGGTTTCCGTTATATATAGGTTTTCTGGTCCCTGCTAGAGGCTTAGCCTTCGACTGCCCTCTCCTCAAGTAATAGGTAACCTGAGTCTTAGTACGGATATCACGGCATAAAGTCATCCGACTTTAGGCATCCCTGGTCGAGATATACTATTTGTCCACTATAGGTTCAAATTATAGTGGATATAGACGCTAGAAGTCCCTATAGTCAAACTTGTGAGGTATTACAGGGATTAAAAGACATTTCTAGTGCATGCCCTTGTAAGTGCAGGTTTGTCACTGAGTGCTCTATAAGAGTTTTAAGTTCTAGAGTCTAAGCGCTATAGCCACTATGCCAGCAGCGTGGCGCTATAGCTATAGCACGATATTCGTATAACCCCTTCTGCTATGCAACGTCACCGCTGCATGAACCGAAGTATCGCCAGCAGGCATACTAGCTAGTTCAAGTCTACTCGATTAATGTAACTTGCCACTGAGGCGGTTCTACCCTGTCTTGCCTTTATGAAACCTTCAGCTTCTTGCAGAGACAGACCCCCTCAACGTCCCGGCAATACCGGCGGCAAACGCCAGTCACTAATATGGCAAGAAACCCTAAAGAATTAGTTAAAGTCAAAGTCAGAACCCCACCAAGCTCGTGTCGCTCAGCGCTACGTGACTGCCAGCTTTTTGTCTTTCGTTCAGTCTTCCCATCCTATAACCTTTCGGAAAAGCAGGAGGAAGGCGAAGCAGGAATGTCCTAGTCTAATGTCGGTCGTTGATGAAAACTCAGTTTTGCGACACACGCTTTGAAACACTCATTATTATGAAACTCTATCTTATCTGCAAACATTGGTTAGCTTTACGCCTCGATCTTGGCCTGCCGTGTGATTCAGCCTACCCGTGAATTCGACCGGGCCATAATCGGTCTCTCTGCCAAGAGTATCTTGATCTGCAACAACGCCACTGAGAGAGACTTCAGCGTTTGGTATGGATGCAGGATCTTGGATCCCTGGCCTCGCCGGTTCATCTGCAATCGCCTCGTGGACGTTGTGAGAGCGTTCTCGCTTTGCCATAACTTATTAGCCTATTATTAATATCGGTCCGTTAAACTTATCGGTCTATTATATTTATTAGTAAAAAGTTTAATAAAATATTAAAAAGAATATTCCTTATCCATATTTCCACCTATTAAAAGTAGTCTTTTATTATTTATATTTACAACTCGTAAGCCTTTTATTACTTTCTTATATTTAAAGACATTTATTCATATAATAAATATTATTAAAAAGCTAATATAGTTTCTTATACTATAGGCCGAGATGTACCTTCCAAAATTATCCTTGGTCTTCTTATACCTCTATACCGGTATAGCAAATGCTAGCGTATTAGGGAAGCGGCAGATTTGTTTTGGAAATGATTATTCTGAGGCGAGTTGTAAAAACTCGGCCGGGTTTTGTGATGCTTTACCATCCTATCTGTCACAGCCCTACAAAGGGAGCTCACGAATGGAGCACTTGTAAGAAAGCTGTTTATTGAGAAAACTAAGCTAAGGAGGAAAGAGAGCTCGAGTAGAGGTCCCTTAAGTATTTACAGTCTCTCGCTTATGGCTCAGCCTAATTAGGCTTAGCGTCCTAAATTTCCTAGAGAGCAGATTCCCTTAGCGGTGCGGCCGCATCACGTGCAGGCACGTCAGGTGACTACAGATGCCAGATGCCAGATGCCAGATGCCAGAACCAGATGCCAGAACCAGATGCCATGGGTTGGCACAGCATGGCCGTGACACTATCATAAATATGGTGGGCTCCGCTATACTTGTTCTTGTCCCTCGGGCTACAAATTTAGTTGTAAGCCTTGTTTTATACATTAAGTTAAAGGGAGAATTACTATCTACAAGTTTGTGATATAGCTAGGCGGCCGTATGCACGTACGGGGGCTATTTCAACCTCACCCTCCTTTTTCATGAGTAATCGCGGGAGTAAGGTTCATGACTTCGTCAGGTTCTTTGATTCCCTTCGTCAGAAATTGCTCCTATTCGCCAGTGTTTGCCTCCTGTATAAACAGCTGAAGAACTGGCGTTACCTGCCTTGACATCGTCATTTCCGCAAACATTCAGGACTCGGGAGAGCCGAGTTTGTTACTGTTTTTTCCCCATTTTTTTCATTCCTTTTAACGTGCTTTATCAGTTTCCAACTATGTAGCACGGCCTATATAGACCAGACGGCCCATATAAAGCAGGTCAGCTTTTTAGGAGGAGAAACTAGCAAAACTCCCTCTACCATTTCATATTCCATCACAACCCATAGCCTGAAGAAGGCTTTATCGCTATATTTTGTATTAATAAAGCTTCTAATCTGCTTTCTGTTCAAAGCTACGTACTTGGCTTTGTTTTATCCCCAGCCAGCTTTACATAAGACCCGGGAAGTTGCCATTTAGCGAATGAAATTAGTTTCATAATAGATGAGTCTTCATTAGATGGCAACTCGGCTACCATAATACAGACAGTGCCCCGTTCTTGATTGGCAAAGTGCTCGGTATATCGTTTCCGGGTAAATTTCTCATGGTCCTCTGGGTATTTAAAAGCATGAGGAAATCGGTATGGCCATTGTGGATCCCGAGGTAGAGATTCCAAAGCAATATTGCTGATTGCTTCGATATCTGACTCGATGGCTCTTCGTAGGGTTGGCTTGACTACCATGATCACCTTTGGTTGGCTCGTTCCTCCACGAGATAAAGAGCGCAAAGAATATTAGACAAGAAACAATCGGAAGGAGACGCAGAGATCGGAGAACTTCTGGTCACAGATTGAAATGCAAGCCCAAAATATCAGAGAGGTCAAGAATGTATGCACACTAGACTCGGAAGGGATGCATCTCAATTGGGGATGAAGGGGCACGTATGACGGCGCGCTGAATTGAAACCGTCCGTTTCGCTAAGCGAGAGGTTTGAAAATCATTCCCTCACCTTTAAAAAATCGTAATAAAACTCCCTAAAAGTTTAGAACCACAAAACCATAACAAAAGATACTTTGACTTCTTTTCTATTATATAAAGCTTAATTTAAAGCATTCGGACTTGGGGGTGCTACGATGCGCAAATTTCAAAAACTAGAGATTTTGGTGTTCCTTGCCTTAGGCGAAAATGGACGGATTTCAATTCGGTGCGCCTTCGTACGCACAAAGTGGTTGCCCGCCCACCCGGCCTACTTACCGTCCCAAGCAAAAAGAATCATCAGCCTAATCTTCTTCAAGACAATTTGCAAAGCATCTTACGAATCAACATATATTGGGAAAGTAAAGGCCGTCTGGACGCCGCGCCTTGCTCTTCTCTCTCGTCGTGCAAGTGGTTTATAAAAATGGACTTGCGATCCTCCTCAAAATTCTGCATGAGTGGTTTCACTGGGAATGTGAAGGCATAAGGCAAGAGCTAGTAGGGGAGTGGCTCTGCTGTACCTGTAGGGAGAGAGACGAATAAATTATTGAAAGGCTCTGTCCAGTGCTTCTAATCAATCCATCCTTCTTCCTCATCTTCAGTATCGTCTCATCAGCTTCTGGTCCCAATTTAACGCGCTTAATGGCTAAATCAAGACTATCAAAATTCAGTTTCATAGGAAATACAGAAGCAGCCAAATTTTTTTATACTCGCACTCTTCCGATACTTGCGTCTAAGAAGTGCGCGCCGACGCCTACGTATAATAATTATATAAATATCTATCCCGTCACGTTTTGCGTGTCTTTCTGCTCTTCCTCTATACTGGAACCTCCACAGTGATTGAATCTTCATTTTCAGATTCCATTCTACTATCGTTCGCTTGAGGAACGACGTCGACCGAATTTTCAATCGAAGGCAATACCCGATCGTAAACCTTAGACTACGTGGGAGGAGCACATAATCCGCCACTATTGCACAGCGCCAAGAGTGCGTTGGCAGTCGCCGTGTCGAGGGAGTACTGCCCGAGTTAGTCTTAGCAGATTTTAGTGGCTCACTTCTCACATCTTCAATTGAAATAGCCACTACTGGGCTCTTATAGTCTGTCCTTTTCGTCATTAGAAGTCGAGACTGTGCTACGTTAGACTAGACGGAAGCTCGCTGGAGATTAACTTACCTGACATTGCCCAATTGGTGAAACCGGGATTCCAGGGCTGGGGCAAGCCCCGGTGGTCTTCTTTGGTAGTTGGCTAAATGGATCCCTCGAGCTACTCCTGTGTTTACTTCCCTGGCTATCATTTCCTTTCCCCCACGCCTGATATCGTTGAACGAGCTCGGTGGAGGAAAGAGACTTCGGCAAAGCAGGTGGTGCGTTGTTTGCAAGCTTTCGAGTGCAGGTAAAGCTATGTGGCTCTATACTCAGTGACAGGTGCAGTCGGTCTCCTATGTTGAGATGGAAGTTGACCTCTATAGCCGGCCAGGTGGTATTTCCTGAACCGTAAAACCTGCCGGTATCGAACGCCATCACCCAACTACTCTCTCTGTTCTCCTGTACGTATGCCGAAAGACTGTAGTATTGGTCACCTCCAAACTGCCACTGGTCTGACTCAACTTGACCTGAACGATCTACCCAGCCGTAGCCCGTCAGTGTTTTCGACTGGCCGAAACATCTCACGGTCACCTGCATTCCAGCGGCGTCGGAGCCCGTGATGCGGTCAAATACGTCGCAGGAAATGGTGGCCATCTGTGAATTGTGTAAAAATTGAGAATGAAGATCATGGGAGGGCATAGCGGCGAGGTTTTCGTCGTGGAGGAGATCTCCCTTGTATTTAGCCCAAGATCGAGATGGTACTGTATCAACCCTGCCCAGAAACCTAACCCAAAACTGGAGCCAATAGCACAGTCTCAGTTGGCGCCTAAATTATGCGCGGGCGGGACTGGAAAACACATAGTGTGATGGGGGGTCTTCGAAATACTGAAGGTATATATAAAGTCAAATCCTGTCCTAATTCTGGAGGTAGTTCAACCAACTTTAGTACTCCAAAAACAACCCTCTGCTTAGACACTCGTACTTAACGTAATCACGCAGAACTTCTGGAACTAATTTATTTGAAGTAACTTAGAATGATGAAAAACGAAGGTTGGTGATGGTTGAGTCGCGTTGGGAATCGCGATGAGGGGATGTGTGGTGGTGGTGACTCACGATGACCCATCCACCAAGCGACTCGGTCACAGCGGAAGTTGATGTCTGGTTTGGATCGACTCCTGGTGCTCACGAATCGTGAACTGGTTGCCCGAAGGCTGGTTGCTTTCCTTTTCGATGGAATTCGAAAAAGAAAGCTGGTTTATGCAGGCATTGCTACCAGATTGTGGGCATGCTGGAAATATGAGTGTGTTGTGAAGCTTGATGAATTGCTATCTAGCGAGAAGTTGCTATCTGGATGCTAAGCGAGAAGCGCCAAGCTAAGGATTCATGATTCCCTTGCAACCCTAGCATTGTAGTTCTCTGATTTCTATTCGGTAGAGTAGTTCTTGCTCAAAAATTACTTATTGGGAGGTTCGCGACACTATTAAACAGATATGAGTAAGACGCTTTATATAATAGGAGAGGAAAGCGGGGGCGGGTTGCATACTTGGCCGGTGGTGGGCCGAGCATTTGCACACCAAAATCCGCAGTGCCAACAATCAAGATTAGTAACACACCAGGCCCCACATTCTCCGGTCTTAATAGGTTCTGGGACCAAAGGTGAAGAAGCCACAAGCACAGTAAAAGCTGAGGCAAAGAGTAAAGCGAAGAGTTTCATGTTAAGATTTAAGACGAATACTTTACTAAGATTTGGTTTTTTGTGAAAAGGATGAAAAGGGATTCGAAAGGTAAAGAACAGAATTATTAGAGAAATATTCCATTTATAAAAGATTCGGAAAGCTATAAGAAGTATAATCGGTCCGATCTAAATTTTAAAATAATGGCCCTTTTATAACTATAATAACTTTTAACTATAACTTTAATTAATTAATACCAAGTAACTCTAATTTTAATTTTAATTAATTAAATGCTTCTTAGATATGATTTTCGAGCACATTCATTATAAGCAATTACAAGGAGATGAAAAACTTTACTAAAAAAAATTATCGTTAGGACTAGGTTAAAGGCAACTAGTATATTGCCTCAAGGGAAACTTATTTAATTACGGCTTATTACTTAAAGGAGGTTATGAAGTGCTGGGAATACCAGTCAAGCCAAAGCAAGGCCCTAGCAAATTAATCCAGAACCAGAAAGCCGGAATGCCTTTTAGGAACCATATATTAGGCAAGTAAGAGCATCTCTAGACTATATAAGAAGCATCTTGGAGGTGGCGGCTACCTCCTATCACTCCGAAAGGGGCCGAGGGATACGTTATAGACTTGCAAGAAGAAACTCGGCGCCGACCATCCTTCCACGCTGACTAGTATAGCTAACCTAGCGTCGACGTACCGGAATTAAGGCTAGTGGGACGCTATCAAAAAGCTATTTATGCAAGTAATAAAGACTCGCAAAATGAAACTTGGTACCGATTATCCTTCCACGCTAACTAGTATAGCTAACCTAGTGTCGACATACCGGAATTAAGGCCGGTAGAACGCCACCGAAAAGCTAGAGGTGCAAATAATAAAAACTCGCAAGAAGAAACTCGGCACTGACTATCTAGACACGCTAACTAGTATAAATAACTTGGTATTTATATGGAAAGGAACCGGCAAAAAAAACCAAAGCTAACGTCTGTCCCTGCGTCCCGAGACGCCCCCTGTAACGAGACGGATCCATAGTTTTAAAATCATAATTTTTCTCTCGGCAAGTCTACGAAGTTATTATTTATATATTACTTTCTTTGACTATTTGTCCCTCTGGAGACCACTTAGCAACAAAAAAAGAGTACGGTTGATTATGCTATTAATCGTTTCACTTACGCCACTGATCGCTGCTTCCGCTATTCCCCCCTGTTTAATCGCGACGTTCAAAGTCTTTTCAGAATTCGGAGCACTCAAGGAAAGGTCCTATTACGAAATATTATAGCTCCAAATTTTAAAAGTATTCAGAGAGGAAAAGAATAGAGTCCGGGAGTTATGCCGGTGCGCCGAGGGGCCTACATGTTTCAGTGCTTAGTAATATATATTAGCCGAGATATAATTTACTATGTTCACGCCTAAGCTCGCTATATCCAACTCAGCCACGATTCTCAGGATTAGTCACGTGCGTGGCGTAGAAGTATGTTTCTGGAACTTTCCATGCGCAGGTGCGCGGCAGCAGCGCTGGTGCCTGGGCCTACAGTAGGAGAGCGCTCTCTCGTCTCCTTCCACATTATCATCGCGACGCCAATATGAACAGAGCCAGTCAGGTATTGGCGCAAGGCGTGCCTACATCATACCGTGCTCACGTAGATGCTTGTGTGGAATTTGGAGTGGAATTAGCCGATATCGGTGGAGTCTTGTTTAGTTAGTACTACTTTGTATACCAATACAATACTATAGAGTTCGACATCAGCTTCACTTGGGAACATTAACAAATTTGATTTTCCACCCATATTTTGTATGCTTAATAATCTTATATGGCTAGCCCATGTTGAGCCTATCTATCGACACCGCGCGTCAAGGCTGTGGCTTACAATCGGTGATATGTGGAGTGTTTTAATACAGCCGATTCGCGAATTTTGACAGCCACATTACCAAGCACATTTACCACAGAGTATGGTGTGCACCAATCCATGCAAAAGCATCTGCTTCAGCCTTGTAGGTGCCTAAAATGAGACATGGGATATTTCGTCGAATGACGACTATATAGTATAGTTGCTATCTATCACCCCAACAAAGTGTGAAGTATTTGCTTCTCAAGACATCTCTCCCATTTACCCTTCCGTTACTTTGCGCAATACGTCTAATATTGAGACTGACAGCCGCGCGCAGCATGGCGGAACTTGACCATGTACAAGCTAGCGTGGTAAGACTCGAGCCTACTACAGAATTTGGCTACTATGAATTCAGTTTAGAGCTTGATGAAATACGTCTACTTGAACTTCAACCTGCTGAACAGCTTTCGGAGCCGATCCGTTGTCGATTAATAAAAGCTGTCCTCTCAAACCTCCCGCCCTATGAGGCTCTATCGTATGTTTGGGGCGACCCAAATGAGACATTTCCAATCGAGGTCAATAGGAGATCATTCCATGTCACGACAAATCTCTTAGCTGGACTCAAGCACATCCGACGCCAACGCTCCAGCGTCTGGCTTTGGATTGACGCTATTTGCATCAACCAGCACAACATCCCTGAACGAAACCACCAGGTTCAGCTTATGAGACAGATATATATGAAGGCGAAACAAACTCTCATATGGTTGGGGAAAGGCTATGAAGACAGCGATCTAGCAATGGATCTCATCAGAAGGTGGTCAATACCGTTACCACCACAGACACCAAGATCTATGAGCATCGGTGTGGTAGAATTACTGAGAACTGTAAGAGATCCTTTCGAGGTCCGAGCTTGGGAAGCACTCCGCCACCTGTTTGCACGATCTTACTGGGCGAGATCGTGGATTTTGCAGGAGATTGTCTTCTCGGAGCGAGCGATGTTGATTTGCGGCTTTGAGTCAGTGCCTTACGAGGCTCTTGAACTTGCACAGTTGGCTTGGGTGCAGCTTTCTCAGCCAGAGAATTTTCGATTACTCGACTTTAGCCAAATTAGGCTAGTGACCATCTCAAACTACAATGCCGCGTCTACAATCACTCTGCATCGACATATGCGAAGGACGAATGCACCTGTGCATAGTGCGTTCGCACTCATTCGATACACTCGCTCTCTGAAAGCGACAGACCCACGGGACAAGATCTACTCGCTCTTAGGATTTGAGGAGATTAAAAGGCTTGAGCTGAAGGTGGATTACGACAAGCCCGTTCAGACGGTATATGGAGATTTGGTTCGGGCGTATCTAACAAAAGAACGGAAGCTCGATATATTGTGTCAAGCTGGAATTGGATGGCCAAGCTTGCAAACTGAGCTGGACTTGCCGTCCTGGATTCCGGACTTTCGGGATTCAGTACATCGCAGCCCTGCATTTAGTACCTTTTGTGCCGCGGAGAGTGGTCTACCAGCCGCTACTATTTCCGAGGACATGAGGGTGTTGACTGCTAGAGGAGTAATTTACGACACGATCAGGGATATAGATTACCACGAGGAGGGTGGAAATGATGTCAAAACCTTCTGGCAAGACCTTGCCTTGAGTCAACCAGGCCTTCATCCCACCAGAATCCCATACTTACAGGCGTACTTCCGCACCGTGATTGCTGACAATTCTGGACATGGAAATGGCGAGCTAGCATTCAAAGACGAAAAGAGTGAGACAGAATTCTTCGATAACGCGGCGGGAATGATGTGGTGTTTAGGACAATGGGCGCTTAAAAACGATAAAGTCTTTCCTGGATTGAGGGACCGCATCGGGCGCGAGAGGGCAGCTATGATGGTCGACATGAATGATTATATTCAGAATTTCCTGCTTTGGAGTGGGCATATCCCAGAAGTAATGACCAAACAGGCTTTACTGGCACCTTTTCTTGGAGAGCCTGGATCGGAATCGCAATTGAAGTTTCCTGACGACGACAACAAACACAGAGGGCGTCATTGTTCTGCTGTATATCTCCATAGTATAGCATACAGTACCGTTCAGAGAAGCTTCTTCGTTACCAAGAAGGGATACCTTGGTTTGGCACCACAAGCAGCGAAAAGAGATGATTTGATTTGTGTTTTGTTTGGATGTGATGAGCCGTTGATTATACGAAAAATAGGTTGTCACTATGTTCTGATAGGGGACTCGTACATCTATGGCATAATGAATGGGGAGGTCCTACAAGAAATGCGGAAAGGTTGCGTGGAAGCTCAAGACATCATCTTTCATTGACTTATAATATATTCGGACTCTGATAATATAGCGAGAAAATAGTACGACTGATGGCTGCGTCTAACTCAAACTCGCAAAGCGCATGCAAGTTTATGCGAGAAATATGTCACTGAGTGGCGCCAAACTGAAGCCGAATCTGAACTCTACTGTATAAGATATTGCATTGTATATATATATTTCAAGATGCTTAAAGTCAAAGTACCCATTATTTTTCCGGCACGTAGGGATTTTGTTAGTCATGTGACGCCACACCTCTCTGCCTACCAGGCTACTACACTGTAATGAGTCACGCCTCTGTATATATATTCCCAGTCTATTAGATAGTTGAAGAGATCATCACTCCTTCCAATCCTCAACTCTTTTCCGGCACGCAGGGATGGACGGTACGAAAGTACTTAAGCGAATGCAGTGTCCAAAGAGAGATAGGCTAGCCATAGAAGGTCAGTACGCATAAAATGTGGGTCGAAAATCAAGATCATTGAGTGTTCCGAACTGAAGCCGATTTCGAACTCTACTGTAGGGAGGTTGAAGCATTTCGTCAGGAACGAGACGGCCGATTTCGCTATCCGCACAGAGCCACTTTTTGCCTTGTCTTAACCGGAAGATGTCGGAAAATAGGAATTTTCCGGCAAGGGATGTACACGCAGCCACAAACGTCGCAGCCATACGCTCGAGCCACAAATTTTGTTAGAATTTTACCGAGGTTACTATAGCCACACCGCCACTAACCACGATCCTTGATCGCTTGATTGGAGGAGGTATCAGCTGATGTGGCAATGGTGTATGACATGGCGCGTTCTAGCCGCCACAACACTAAGAATAAACTTTTAGCATTGTGATTGAATTCAGAGATATATCTAATTGTTTCATGTGTTTAAAACGTGAAAAAAGCTTCATGATGGTATCGCACATTAAGGGGTCTTTTTATAATGTAAAGGCAGGCTTTCTGTAAATCCAAGTGGTGGCGACGACGTAATAATTATTTTTGGAATTGATAGTTTAGGTGTGTTCGTGGGAAGCATACGATGCAACTAAAACGAAAATGAATAGAAATTTTAGAGCGTTCACGGGTTTTAAGTTACTTGAACTCGAAGTATCTACGATTTGTCTCGTTACAGGGGGCGTCTCGGGACGCAGGGAGAGACGTTATAAAACTTATAAAGGAATATATATAATTATGGAAACGTATCTTAGGACTTAATTATTTACATTCTATATTATCTTATATAGCTTTAGATATATAGAAGGCTAAGTAAAAGAATAGTATATTATTAGTTAAAAGTATTAAAGATAATCCCTGCGTCCCGAGACGCACCCTATCACGAGACGAATCTATAGTTTTGGAATCATAAATTTTTTCTTAGTTAGTCTATGAAGTTATTATTAATATATTACTTTCTTTAATTATTTCTCCCTAAGGAGACTACTTAGTAATAAGAAAAAGAGTATAGTTAATTATACTATTAATCGTTTCAATCACGCCACTAATCGCCGCTTCCACTATCCCCCCTGTTTAATTACGACTATTAAAGTCTTTTCAAATTCGGAGCACTTAAGGAAAGGTCCTATTACGAAATAATATAGCTCCAAATTTTAAAGATACTTAGAGAGGAAAAGAATATAGTCCAGGAGTTACGCCGGTATAATAAGAGGGTCTATATATTTCAGTGCTTAGTAATATATATTAGCCTAGATAAAATTTACTATATTCACGCCCGGGCTCGCTATATTTTACGTAGCCACGATTCTCAGGTTTAGTCACGTGTGTGGCGTAAGAACAGGTTTCTTGACATTCTATTAGTAGGTAGTAGTACGCCGGTGCCTGGGCACTAGAGCGCCGTTACTCGTCTCCTTCTATATCACCGTCTCCCTTGTATTTAGCCCAAGATCGAGATGGTTCTGCCCTACCTAGAAATCCAATATCTCAAAATTAAGCTAATAGGACGCTTAAATTATGCGCTAGCGGGTGCCTCCCCTGGAAAACACATAGTATAATAAGCGAAATACCTATAAGTATATATAATATCAAATCCTATCCCAAATCTCTAATTCTGGAGGAAGTTTAACCAAACTTCAGTACTCTGAAAACAACCCTCTACTTAGATACTCGTACATAACGTAATCACGCAGAATTTCGAGAATTAATTTAATTAAAGTAGTCATCTAACCTAGCTATTAATAACATGTGTCTCTGGAGTCCCTAGTTCCCGCATCACAATACGGTCATCGTAGATAAGGAAGAAGACCTTATCCCATTCCGTCCCATTATCTTAGTAAAGCAAAAAACCATCGTCTTTACTCCTTATTTCCCCTATTATAACAAAATCACGGTTTATAGAAATACGAGCAAAGCCAGTAACTACGAGTCCACTGGATTCGACCACGAATATTCCAATGAGGATATTAAGGCAAAGTTTAGTGATTTCAAGTACTAGTTAAAAAAAGTAATAGCTAAATAGAAAGCTAGAAGTGATATTAATTAGGAGAAGTTATTAATGGTTCAGGGAATAGTATTACAGGAGATTAATAGTAAGGTATAACTCAAGAAGCTAAATGAGGATTAAGCCTCCGGCAAATTGGAATTTCTTTTCCCGACTAATTATATATTATTTCTGGACCAGATCTTATAGCTCTTTTATATACGAAATAATAAGCTTTTAGTGGAGTAACGTAATAATAATTAGATCTAAAAATACTTAGCCTCGGTATATATATTAGGGGCTAGCCTCTCGCCGTAGCAAGAGGCTAGCCCCCAATATGTGCCGAGGCTAGATATTTTTAGATTTTTTAAAAGGTCATAATCACATTACATTAATAAATAAGGCTCGCGACAAAATTACTCCCAAAGTTTACTATTCTATATATAAATGAGGACCTATAGAATTAGGAAATCAGGAACTAGCAAATCTAGCTTAATTTAGCCTTTAACTAAGCGTAGCAGTTACTCTTCATAAAAAGAAATCCTTATTTAGCTTCTTGAACTCGATCTTACTATCACCTTTCTCCTAAGACACTATTCCCTGGACTATTAATAACTTCTTATAATAATACCCCCAGCTTTCTATTTAAGAATCGCTTTCTTTAACTAGTACTTAAAATCTCTAAACTTTTCCTTAACATCAGCGTCGGAATATACGCTATTAAAACCAAGTCACTAGCTTATTCATATTTCCATAGACCATAATTTTATTATAATAGTCCTTCTCTTACCTAGGTTAATTTTTAGCGTCAAGTTAGAGTTTAGCCTACCTATATATATGTGCGGTTATAGAATTGCCCATTACTTAATCGAAATCTGAAAACTGATTCACGCAATTACAGAATCATATTACTATAACCTTAATTATAAAATAAGAAACATGGAATAAAAAATGAGGAAACGAGAGAAGAGACACCTACCCTTATATTTAAGTAGAAAAGGAACTAAGCCTATCCTCTCAGTTATAAAATTACTTGATATTTCACCTCCTATTCCAACTATATTATAATATAAGGCTATATTTCGAAATTATCATATACTAGTAAATAGCGGAAGGAATTCCTTCGAACTTGGACCGCTATAGGCCGCGCTTATATTTCCGCTAGCCATAGTCCAGACCTGTTTCAACTATTGGATATTACCTCTAGTAGTCTCGTCGTAGATTATAATTACGATAATTATGGGCCACTATATACCACTTATCTATCACCGGCTAGGTCTACTTTATACACACTAAGCTCGACAGCTATAATATCTATATTAAAACCCGGAGCAACTACCATATCTCTCTTTAGTAGTTCAGGCTTACCTGGGAAAACGTAGGTAGGCTCTAGTTAAGTAAGTATATTTAGGTCAAACTTATTTAGCGGCTTTTCTTCTACTACGCCTACTCCTCCCACTGGAAATATATCGTTTAGCTCCAAACCGGCTTTAGATACTGCACCTCCCCATAATTCGAGCTCTACTTCTGGCGCGGGTCACGTAAGTAAATCTTCCCAGTGCCTCATACCTCTTGAGGTTAACTTTTTCAAAAGCATAATAAGTAACCTAATACGAGGCACTAGCTACCGTAACCGCTTAGTCTAGCGTACCTCCATTAAACATGTTCGCGTCTTCTTAATATAGCTAAGAAGGGAGAATTACTAGTGAAGTTTAGTGGACGTAATAAGATATCGCTATAAAGGCACGGAATCATTACTCTCATAATTAATATTAGGATTAATCGGCGAATATTATATATAAGTTACGATTAAATATTGAGAGAGAAGTTATCTTGGGGAATAGCAGGTTTGAAGATATAGCCTACCCACCCCAAAAGTTATATAGGGACCAGGTTTAGAATTACATATTACGATACCGAAATCGGAAAGCAGAATTATCTCACTAAAATCCAATAACGAGAAACGTGGAATTCAAAATGGAATTAGCTCCAGTTTTATCTATTTAAGCAAGAGTCCCTATAGATATCTTTTGCTCTTCGTAGTCTGTCACACCAGCCGAGCTCCCTGGTGTTTTGAGTGCATACGCCTATGCTGTGGGCAAGGCTTTCTACGTTACGTTATGGGCTTCGGTAGCGACCTTCCTGTTTACCTAGGGCATGGGTTAGCGTAGGATTCAGCCAAAGAAAGTCAATGATTTAGGAACCTCAAACTAAACCATATTCAAGTATATTATCCGTGGGAGACAGGCAGGGGTCTATAGATAGGTGAAAATATTAAAGCAATGTGGGTAGATACCCCCCAAAAAAAGAAAGAAAAAAGGTTGCCTAAGGGGGGAGAGTAGGGTGATTTCCGTGACCTGTGAATGGTCGATATTGCTGTCTGCCCCCATTTAGCATTAAATATCTAATATATAATTCAGTATCTAATTACTCTATATATACTTATAAAGCTCAAGCCTCCAAAAAGAAATCTTCTATTTGGGTAACGACAGGTCCTTGTTGCTCGGCGATTATTATATAGCCATGATCCAGTGATTGTTCCTGCTAAGTTCTGCTCGTCTGTGGGGATAATATTTGGGACAAGAACACGAAAGCATGCTATCTAGTCAGACGGAGAATCTCTACGTAATGCCGCTGGAAGTTCTGGAGAATGGTGATGTACCCAGAACCACTACTTACTCCTTCCCACATTACGCCAAGGAACCGAGCCGCCTGTGTAAACCCCGTTGAATCCGCTCTCCTGTGTGATTGCAAGAGTGTGTTCCCGCTGACAACAATCGAACCAGTCGATATTTCTCTCACCATAATGCCGCTTCCCTGAGGTACACCAAGCTCTGCCTCAATGTTGCACAGAATACCGACCCCTGTGTGCAGTGTTGTGCAGGCCGACACCAACAAGTGCGGCAAGCTAAAAAGACGTCCTCGTTGTCCAGATAGGAGGTGCCATCTCTTTTACCACCCCTAGCCTCTAGTGGAATACCATGCCATTGTCGATAGTAATTAAATAACCCCCTGATTCGCCGAGCTAGTGTCTTTCCATCGTTAAAGCGGTGATTACTAGAAGCTACTAAGAGCGATGCGTCGATTCTCCCTAGTCGATACTGCCCTGGTTTCAGGAGCTGTTGGGTATATTGCCAGAGGAGGTGTAAGTCAGCGACTATACAGGGGGTATATAAGTCTTTTATCTGTGCTAGCTTTATATCCACATCGTCAAGGACTTCCTGGTAAGTCATTCGTACGTCTAGAGCTTCGTCATCTCCGCATGCGTTTCCAATAAGGGCATCCATAAGTAGCTCGTTCGTTCCATTGTCTTCATCCTCAAGCCTTTGCTCTTTTCTTAATTGCACATCCCTAGGGATACCAATTAGCCCCTCAATAATACCGAATTATAGCTTCTTTTGTTTAAAAGACGGTACGATTATAGGGGTCTTGAGCCTAGCGACTTGAGCATCTTTTGTCCTCTGATCATGTTCATGCTTTTGTTGAGTTCTCAATGGCTTTGCTGATTCCTTTACTATTTTGGAGATGTACGAAGCTAGAAATAGTATTAATACACTTATATTATAATATAAAGGTAAGAAACTTACTAGTCTGTGCCGTAAGTCTTTGCTCTCGCTGTGCGAATGTAGGCTTCTCCAAAATAATCGTCTCATTACCACTAATAATAAGCTTCCGCTAAACCCAAAAGAGAGTTGAATCTTCAAGCTCTAATTTATCGCTTTGTTCAATATCTGAACCATCAGAATCGTCCTCTATATTAGAGGGTTTCCCATGCCGTTCGTCAAGAGTTGCTTGGATTGCAGCTTCTTCAGCTATGGTGAGAACTGTAATTGAATCAAGAGTTGAATCAGCTCGCTTACGCTTCTGAAGGCTTACAGAGGTAGCTATTAGAAGTATGTAAAAGGGATAGTTGATTAGGTTTGTGGTTGTTGAGATATTAATATAATTATGGAAGAGCAGTCAACCTGGGGGGGGGGGGGGGGTTCACGTGACAACCAAAGTAAAAAATGACCATAGAAAGGGCAAAAATATTTGCTCGCTTAATTACATATATTATAACTTCCTTAATAATAAAGATATTATAATTTTGAGACTATAGAATTGATTCCTAGCGTATATAGTATAGTTTTAATTAATACGATTTATACTAATTAGTGTGGTGGTGGTTTTTATTTTTTTTTGTCGTGTTTGGGTAGGACCGACTATAGGTTATAAAGCTATTGAAAACTCTAGATGTTTTTTTGTCGGGGAAAAATGACGACCGTATCGCTGATTTTTGACTGTATCGCTGGTCTGCACTAGTATACTAGGGTTCTATATTAGTGTGAGCATGGCCGCATAGTTAGGGAGCGGTCAAGGTTCGTTCAGCTCAAGCTTGAACTAATAAAGGGGGTGGACACATCGGATTAAACGCCTATACTTAGATCATATGTAACCCCTTAGTTTCCTAGGTGATTCGGGTTACTAAGGGAAAATAGAAGGCTCTAGTTAGCTAGAATTAAAGTAATTAAAGCTAATTAAACGTTCGCATAGTAACTAAATACTAGAATATGCCCTAAATTAAGGATAAATAAGTCACTAAACACTAGTTCTACCCCCCTACTACCTTATATGTCCTCCCTAGGCTTTAATGACTCCTTTAATATAATTAGGTATTAATTTAATAATCTAATTAATATCGTGCGAAGGGATTTTAGCCTACTCTTACTCTATAAAGGCTATTAGATTAGCTATATTCCACTCGTTCTTCTTTAAACGCTTCTATATAATAGTCTTAAGGATTAATTACATATACTTAATAGGATTAAGATTAGGGGAGTTAGAAAGCTAGTTAATAAAGGACATATTAGCTTAATTTATCTAAGTAGAGGTAATCTTAGATATATAAGGTCTAGTATTATCTTACTAGTAAAAGACTAGCTACTAGTCTTAGGCTTAATACCTCGCTTTCACCTAACATATATATTAGTTAAATTAATTAAAGACTAATATTAATTAACTTACTATTAATCTCACCGGCCTTCAAGCTTAAGAGACTTATAGACTTATGAGCATGTCGAAAATGAGTATAATAATTACTCGTAGAGCTGTATATCCGTTGTTTAACCCAGATTTTCCTAATATAAAGTTAATTAAAATCTAAAATAGAGCTATAATAATTACTTACCTACACCCTCGAACTAAGCACTTAATAGTACATGTTCGAATATCTTCGGGGTCTTCTTGAGGGGGATCTAATATCCTTTCGAGGTATTTAAATCGAAAGAGAGGAGGTTGTTCCTCAAGTGTTTCGAGTATAAAATCGTCTCGATTTTGAGTTAAGTTAGTTTTAATTGAGGATTGCTGAGACATTTTCGAATATATCGAGTAGAACAGAGTAACTTTATAGTATAAAGCTTTTTAATAGGTGTGGTGGTTGGTTTAATATTGTGTTTTGAAGTTTGATACTAGAAAAATTATTAAGGAGAACGAGCTTCTTATATAGGGAAACTTTTAATTCTAAGTAGTTCTTAATATTTCTTCTGATTACAGATAATCTATTGATTTTAAAGCACTTATTACTAATAGAGGTTTATTTCTAATTACTTTATTTATAATAAATATGATTTATAAGGGGGTTAGAAGTATAGAAAAATCAAGGAGGTTCTAGGTAGTTCGCTTGCTTGGTAAGCGGCGGGCCAGGCCGCGCCTAGTCCTAATTCGGTAAAGTGCGTTCCTGATACGGCTAGACCCAAACCTTAATCTGGCATCAGCTCAGCTACTGGCCCTTGCGCTGTCACGTGCTCCATTAATCAAATTAATCAATTAATAATTGATTAATCGAATTAGATTATGATTAGAATATGATTAATGGCAAAATCCTTTGATTAGATTAGATTAATGGCCATTAATCTAATCTAATCTAATCATTTGACACACTGGAGGTTGCCACTGCAAAAATTGCAAAGTCAGGTGCAGGTTGTGCCGGCATTGGCCTTCAAAAAGCATGGGAGGAAGCCTTCTACTGGGACATTATCCAGAGATACGCTGCGGCTCTCGACCCAATACCGGCCGCCAGGGGACCACCTGACGGATTTACCCCATAGGAAAAGGTTGCAACAGCTAAATTCATTGAGATGGTTGGAGTCGGGACAAGTGACGAGAACCAGCGAAAGTGCCGTCTCTGGTGGAAGGATTTGTCTGATATGCAGAATGCTAGTGTGGTATGTACCCTGCTCTACCGAAGCACTAAGTTCAATAAGTATTGCAAGACATTCCCTCGGAGGAAGCAGTCTCCACGAGAACTCGACACTGTCGTGTCATGGGAAAAGGTATGTGGTACGCTACAACAGGAAGGCAACGTATATACAATATATTCTGCTTTGTGTGGACTATTCGAGGTTGTATATAGTTCTCTATATGTGCCCTATACGCCTCGAAAGGTTCTCGGAGGAAGGGACATATTAGCGGTATATACTCGTTATTTGGCCTAGCACGATTCTCTACCTCCAGCTATAAGACGAGGACAAAATTCAACGCCATCAGTATTTTTTATCCAGTGAGACCATTGCCCTATACACGATCTAGTACAAATAGGCTAATGAAGATATCCTCTAGCATATACTATAATTTCGCAGTTCTCCTCCTTTTCGGTCCGTTTATCACACTTCGCATCCGACTTATACCGCTCGAACTCTGTGTTCAAGCTGCTCGGACCATCACCAGTCTACTTCACTCATACGGTGAGCTCTACAGTCTACGACGAACACCGTGCTTTATACCTATCCTTACTATAGCCTCCAATATAATGCACGCCGTCCAGGCTGAGATTCAAGGCACCCCGAATCTACAACTCAATCCCGGTATCTCTATTCTATCAGAGATGACATTCTGTCACAGGTTTGCTAGGCGTGGGATAAAGTATCTATATGTTGTGGAGCAGCGTACAAGCCTGGTCGTAGAAACGCGGAGCGAAAAGAGTCCCTATCAATTCGTCAGATGCTCAATCAGCTTCATTGAAGCAGGTATCGAGGATCTGCCACCTAGTCAGGCTGACCCGTTTTGTACTTCGATCTACGCTCCCTTTCCGGGTCAAGTATTGCCTGTCGCATCGTTCGTAAGAGACCTACAAGAGGCTGGTTTTGAGCTGGCACGCGCAGATAGTAAAGGCGAGGGAAGGTAGACACTTGATTCGCACAGTATTCCCGAGGTCAGCCATTAGTCTTAAATACTTTTCGAGAGCTTTCTCCTCCGACGGATTGAGATACTGTTAGCCCTAGACCTTCTCTTCTTTCGAGCGCCGCCCATGGTCATGATGATGGAGTGTAGAGCGAGGGACATTGCTATGATCTGCGAGAGCACGATATGATTTAGGCACGCCAGGAGGTACGCCTTGCGCTAGGACTTGACTGGCTCTGTTTATATTATCCTGCCGTGGCGATGGTATAGAGGAGACGAGAGACGGCGCTCTAACGCCTAGACACTAGCGTGCTGCCACAAAAGACGCCAGATCACATTAGCCACAGCTCTAAATATCTACAGGCTTAGCAAAGTATTAGTAGACGTTCAGGGCTCTTTGCACTAGCTAAAGGTAGTTAGCCGTATTGATTAAAGGTATCAACCGGTACGTTGATATTAAATGAATTTGCGCGCTATAGCAATTACAAGGATGAAGACGATTCTTGGTATAGGAGAGAGGCTCTAAGGCTTAGATAGGATACTTTTATAGCTACCAGGAGTGATAAGAGCTCGATGGTAGTGCTGTGGTTATAACGGCACACGAGCTCACGGGCAAAGAAGAGGCGTAAAGGAGTACTTTCAGAGGCTAATCGGAGCAATGATATAGGCCTGGTACTAAGGGGAATCTAAAGATAAGGAGAGAATCGCCGTAAGGGCCCATATCCCCTGACCGTAAGATTACACGTCCGAATCGGGTCAGACCCTGAAGCTAGGCTACGCTAGGCTAGGCAAGCGAGCGTCCCGTGATAGTGGTACTCGACTTCCCACTTAAATGCACGCCCCACTTAAATGCACGCGCCCCCACCAATTTTTTTCCTCACTCTCACCTACTTCTAAATTAAATTATTAATTAACCACAAGATCAATTAGCTTGAAATTAAAAATAGAGATAGGCTAATAGCTAATAAATAATGTCCTAAGCTAGTTAGATCCCTTCTCAAAAATTACCCGTGGTTTTATCGTATGCCCCCGGGAGCTCTGTTTTACTAGTGTTTCCAGGACCCCCCCATTAATATTACTATCAACAAAGGAAACGACCTTCTTTTTGAGAACTAATACCTTTCTAGCTTTCGCAGGAGTCTTAATTCTCACTGGAAGAGCCTTTAGAACCTCCTTTTGCGTGGTTTCCTTCTTTTTTTGAGCTTGTAATTCAGCCTTCTCCTCAATTCTCACTTCATCAATATTCTCCTCCCTGACTACCCTCTGTAGAGCTTTCTCTGCTTTCTTAGCTTCGTCCTTTTGCTTTTTAAGAGCTTGAGTAGCCTTTTTAGTATCAATTCGTACCCGTTCAGCCTTCGCAAATGCCTCCTTTTCAGCAAAAAGCTCCTGTGCTCGTCGAACAGCCTCTGCAGAGAAGAGTATCGGCTTCGTGTGCTCCTCCCCCAAGACATTTAGCCGCTTCCCACGAGCCCTACTCTTTTTTTCATCCTTTAATACCTCAAGTAACCCTTCCTTTGTGTGTCTATCGAGTGCGGCTTGTGTAGCAAGCTCTTCATTAGCTTTAAAGAGCTTTTCAAGCTTCGCTTAGGAGGGCTTTTTGCGAAAGTCGGCTTGGAAGCGTTGAATCGATTTCGTAGATCGTGGAGTCTTTAATCGTTGAATTAATAAAGGTATAGGTTGAATAGCCTCTAGAGGAGTAATCGGACGGCAAATAACCTTTAAAACAAGAGCAGGGTTATATGGCCAGATACCAGGCTTCGCGAATGCCTTCTGGATATTCTCCACAGTAAAGGCACTATTCTAGGCTGGACGAAATAGCTTCAGGAATTGTTTCTTCTTCATTGACGTATAGCCAAGGCTCTGTGCTTATTATTTATTGAGTTCCTGGGAGTATATAAGGGATAGAAGACCAAAAAGCACCACGTCTAAAGGTTAAAGTCGATGTGTCGAGTGAGGAGGTAAAACTAGAAGTATAATGCGAAGGTCCCAGCATTTATTAATAAATGCCATATTTATATGACTTGAATGACTATCGACGATTAAAAGGCGCTTCGTACGAGGAGAAGAAGGTCGTGTAGCTGGTTCAAAGACTTCTGTAAGCTATTAAAGCCCCCATGCATCGCTACTCCATCCATTACTTGATACACCAAAAAAGAAGTCGTCTTACTCTTCTAGATTTTGCACCCAGGTATTCCGTAAATTAAACGATTCGCCAGTATATAATAGAGTCGCAGGAACCCTTTTCCCGATCGCAGAGACATACGCTAAGCATGTAATAAATTCGCGATTTCTATCGTAGGCAGCTTACTTAACTCTCCCTGACTTATATGCCTCTTTAGATATAATTCTCTTCATTGCCCGCATAACTCCGATCAAGAAGCCTTTTTCGTCCCAGTTATATACGTTATCGGCCGTAATGTGGTTATGTTCGATCGCTTGGAGTAACTAAGGTAGGACACACGTTAGTGAGTAATTCTCGTGAAATATCGTAAAATAATACGAAAGGGAACTGAACCAGA
Organism: Hyaloscypha sp. PMI_1271; assembly: GCA_021399465.1. NCBI lineage: Eukaryota > Fungi > Ascomycota > Leotiomycetes > Helotiales > Hyaloscyphaceae > Hyaloscypha > Hyaloscypha sp. PMI_1271. The sequence continues at coordinate 19,954 of JAJTUS010000225.1, read as the reverse complement.
TCAAAGAATAGCTTATAGGTAGGGCCATACTCGCCCTTAACACGTGTATTCTCGATATTGCGTAAATATAAGCTTTTTAGCTCGCTTTGGTGTCGCCGGCAAAATTGAGAGACCCAGTTCTTCTCCATAGTATATCCAATCATCTCTTCTGCAAAGTTCTTGACCATTTGACTCGTTGGAGGGATCCCGCGCTCGGTAAGAAGATTAATCTGATTAATCAGAACACGCTCTTGGGCGTTAGTAAGGCATTGGTGGACCTGGGACTGGAATTCCGCCCGTGAGGTGGTTTTTCCTCTGGCGCGTCTAGAGAGCGTGGATCGCGTCAGGCTATACTTTCTGGCTATTGCAGTATAATCAGGAGCTTCAGAGCTTTCGATTTCGGCCAGAGCCTTCTTCATATCGTCTTCGTTGACCATTTTGTGGGTGTTTAAAGAGAGGGGGTGGTTCAGTGGGAAGTGTGCATTTAAGCGGGGCGTGCATTTAAGCGGGATCTCGAGTATAGATACGTTAATTGACAGGTGCTTGAACTACATTTGTGCCATACTTAAAGAGACTAAGAGAGTGAAGACCGTGAACACTAAAGCCTACCATAATTGTTATTTCCCCCCTTTTTTTTTTCCTTCTTTTTTTTTTTGGTATTATTTCTTTGGTCAAGTTAAACTACCCCTATACGCGTATACGACGATCTACGGCCCTGGTATCGTTCGGTATTTAATAAATTTGTTAAGTAATTTCAAATAGCGACGCCGAAACCCCTATAATATTTCTTAAAGTCCGAGACTTCCAGAGCAAATATGCTATCGGGATTAAGCATTTGGATAGGACGCTAATAGGTACTATCGAGGAACCGGACTATTCCTTTAAAAGGATTAATGAAACACGGCGTGTTAGGACCTAGTCTTTCTAGCGGTAGCTCAAACCAGCCCCAAGGATTACGAAGCATAATGAACTTCTTACCAGAATCTATGAAGCAGCCCATAATCATATAGGCGTGGTTGGTAGCTATGTTAGTGAAGTAATAAAAGTCGTAGTTCGGTTATTTTGGTTCTGGAACCTAATAGGTCTAGGCGGTTATGGGGTTAAAGGTCTTCTAGCCCATATAATTCATATTTACGATATTATAGATCTAGTCTATAGTCTAAGCCTAGTTAGAGTAATAGACAGGATTCCTGTTCGTCAGCTATACGTAAGCTATAATAGGGTCTCCTCTAGCCAGGGAAGCCTATATCCGGAAAATCGCTTATATCCTTTGTCGACTATTTGGTAAAAGCCTTTTCCCAGATAGTAGGCTATAGCTCTCCAGAATCGCTTAATCTACAGTATATAAGAATACTAGTGCTAGGGTAGACACAAAGCTTATTAGATATATTAACTATACTAGAGGGGGTAGTACGTCTAGCTAGCTTGTCCTAGAAGGGAATTTCCGAGTTGATTCCAATATCAGAGGGAGTAGTCTTTAACTCATGGCTACTAATACGGGCGGGTCACTAGAAGTACCACTTAGGAATTACCCATATGACGGCGGATAGGGCGGCGATCAGCCAGTAGTCTCCGAGGGCTCCTTGGATTAGGTCCTCTAGCTCGGCAGCATCTTTGAAGAACATGCTTCCGATGTCTTTCCAGCTGCCTAGTAGAAGGTTTCATGTGAGCATATGAGTCTCTATACATATGACCACCTAGGAATGAAATCAAGATAAGCAAACATACCTCCGGGCGGCGTCTAATCTCCCACTTCAACGCTTACTTTGGTAGTATCTTGACCGCCAGTAAGTTTGTTCGAGGTCGCGGTTCCACGCCCAAGACAGGTCTCAAACATAGCCTTTGGCATAGAGGAGTTAGTAATAGTCCTATTGAACTCAGGCACGTCTAGCTATAGTTCTAGCTTTCCCTTATCCAAGACTATATTTTGAACGAGAACCTTACTAAGATCCCTGATACCAAGCTCTTTCAGATCTCTAAGCTTTTTGACCTTTGAAACGTCGGGAATATCTCGCTCATACTATTCGATTACTTCAATCTCATCGCGTAGAATTCGGACGACCTTGCTATCGACGACCTTAAGGCTAGCGTAGACCGGGGAGGTACTAGTGGTGAAAAGCTCGTGGTAGGGTATCTGCAAGACATCGCACATAAGCTCATTGGACGAAGGGTCATCCTAGTCGACCTTTCGTCTAAGGAGGATTTCGGTTAGTAGTCGAGGATTAATACATCCAATACAAAGGTCCTCGGGGACGGCATCGCCCTATGGCAAGCCGGGAGGGGCGAAGCTACCAGGCTTAGTAGTAGTAGGTAGTTCACTAGTTGCGCCTATAGCTTAAGGCATATTAATGCAGGTAATAAGAATGCTCTCTCGAAGAACTACTAAAGAATTGGATATTAGCTACGGATAGGTATTCGAGGTTCGACTTCTAGAAGGACGAGATTGAGCGAGAGTTATCCATACTTATAATCGGATGCTTACTATTTCGTGGCATGATCTCTCGTATTTGACCTATAAGTACTATAGTACAGTATGTAATTAGGAGTCAAGGAGCATCACGGTCTGCCCACCTTGAACTAACGAATGACTTCCAAGTAATCATGACCAGGCATGGCGCATGCCATAGTAGAGCAGCATTTTTCATGTTGGCACCTTATGTCCACCAGTTTGTGGCAAATTCCTCGTCGGAGGCTGTGCAAACATCCTCATCGTCTGACCTGGCTTCTCAGCCGCATTTGCAGGTAACGCAATCAAAGCCACGTCCAGCCCGATACACATGGAAATGCTGCAAATGCAATCGAGATGCTATCCCGGACTGTGAGGACGCTTGCACAGCCTGTGGCGTGAAGAAATGTGAGGATTGTGAGGAAGAGAAAACGCGGCCACCAGGACGTCCATCCCACTAATATGCCGAATCCCATCACGAGCCCTCGCAACCTCCTGCCATACACTATTTATAAGGCTCGGGTTGGATACTGAGAAGTAGAAATGACACAATTTTGGGAAGCATAGTGGAAAGTGGGACTTTCGGGGGATCTAGAAAATGGTATGTAGGACTTTGCCCGATTTTTGCCTATATTGGGATATTGGTTATGTCTAGGAGTTTGAGTTATCCCGTAAAATGAAATTTCATTTACACCCCGTACTTGAGACGCTGTTGGAAACCATTTTGTGGTAATAGAATCACTTGAGAGAATGACTAGTACTTAGGAGAATGATTAATAGTCTCGAAACGAGAATTTCCACACAAAACAGCGTTATAATCAATAACTATATTTAAGATAGGCGCACTCGTACCCCTCTTATCTGTGCAAGCTGTAGTGAATTAAACCTGATGTCTTCTCTTGAGATAATCCACTAGCGTTTAAAATTTTGGTATAGTCGCCCCACCAAACATAACACAACACAACACAGCAGAATTCGATCCATCCTCAAGTGTAAATATATCGTTAATAGCTCAATCGCGTATTCCACTTATTCGTTGGTCTAGGGACGGTTCGAAGTCTATTTATCGATATGTACCTGTCTCGTGGCAGGCCTCGATATCGACTCGTTCTTATACAGGCTTAGGCGATATTCCTATTAAGTCTACCGTTAGCGTAAGAAGTAAAAGAGATTAGTAAGATAGAGTGAAGGAGCTAATAAAAACCTAACAAGAATCTAAGGAGCGCTAGAGGGCGCGATCGAGGTCAGAAGGTAGCTACGGTTAAGTGACGCTCAGTAGCCGTAGGAAAAGCGGCATTATTATAATAGGAGTAGTCGCAAAATAAAATGCTATAAAGATTTCCGAAAGTTTTACTAAAAGAATCTTCACTCTTTGGGGGCTAACTTCGTGGCTATCATCTTTGCCTTACGGAACGCTATAGCATTATTTGGCTAGATTAGTAGCTTTCATATGGACTAGTTTGGATGGTAGGTCGCGTCATGATACCAAGTCAGCGATAGAAGGAGTCCACAGGTATAATACACATCCGTAGGTGTCCGTGAAATACGTAGCGCATTCAAATCGTTCTCGCTATAGCGATCGTAGTATCGTGTGTCGTTTAAGCCACTCTCATTACTAGACTCTTCATTATCGCTACCTATTACTACTAAGCCCGGATCGCCATAACTTGAATCGTTATCATTATCGCTACTTAACGGCTCAACCTCCTCTAATACAGGAGCCCCAACGCTAATGAAGTAATCGGCTACTCCACCGGTTCAAGAACGACCGGCCCCTATACGAGGTCGCTTTTTGAATTTTGTCGAACAGCGTACCCGGATAGACCCTTCACTCTGGTTAGGGAGGGTAGTAAAGATATATTCCTACGAATAGCCTTCGTTCCATATCTGAGCTAGCTTTATATCGTCTTCTACCCATGAAACCTTACTCTTCTTTGGCTTCAACGGTACTTGGTATATCTGAGAATATGTAGTAGCGTCGTGATTAATGTCTAATACGTTAGGATTAATCGGTAAGCGAAGGTATTCCGAGGTCGATGGTAGTTTGAACTCAAGATTATACGTTAGCTGCTAATCTCTATACTGGGATCGATATTACGGAGCGATAGACCGACCGTCTAAAGAAAGAAGGAAAAGCGAATATAGCCATACACTTGCCTACTGAGAGCTACACGTTAAGGTATAGTTCGCACTTTACCTATCACCTGACTTCGCACGAAGTAGCTTCTCGTATAAAAATATTACTCTTTATAAAGGAAACGAGTAGGAGAGAGTAAGCTCAAATGAAACCATGTTACTAATACCTAATATAATAGTCTCTAACTACGGACCATTGATCTATAATATCTATTAACTAAAACTATTACTTCCTACCACTTCTCATAACACCTCTGAAAATCTCATACCCTTCCTATAACTTCATAGCTAGCCTCACGTTTACTTCCGGGGCTGGCCTCACTGTCTTTTCTCCTATTAGCTACCCGATATATCGGCTTCTATTACCGCCTACTCACCTTACTTCAAACCCGCCCCTCGCTCGTTCTTAACCCCCCGCTATACTCAAAGACGGGCCTTGAACTTATTTACTAGCTCCTTTATATATCCTAGTAAGTATTCAGGCACTAGTATCGGGGACTACTCTACTAAGTAGTATAGTATACTATTAATATCCTCTTTACTAATAATTCTGCGGACCTCCTAATCCTGGTTAGTATTAATTACCTATACCACTAGTTAAGGTTTAGGAGGGGGAGTAGGTTCAAATACGCTAAGGGTCGTGCTAGTAGTGCTAGCGAATATACTCTCGATAAAGGTACTAAGGGTCCTTCCCTCGTCTCGTGAAGTATCACGCTACTCGTCACTAACCGGAGTTACTAGATACTTAAGCTTCCGCCGCCTCTTTATAGGCCGTGGGCCCTTATTATCCTAGCTATTTATGCTATGAGTATAAGCACTATCCTTAGACTAGTGGGTACCGCTACTAATCTCCTTAGTCTCCTCCTAGTGCCGCCGCTTCTCTCTCCGCTACTCCCTATTATCGCTATTCTCCGAGTCCTAATTCTCTATTAGCTCCAGGGCTATCTCCTATTATTATCGCTCCTGTGGCCTATCCTTTTCCTAGCCTCGACTATAAAGCAGAGTAGTATACCTAGGCCCCTTAAATCCGCTATAACTAGGCCTACCTTAATTATATTCTAGATTAATCTAGGAGGTTAATAGCTAAAGAGTTAGGAGAGAGTCCTTTCCTAGTTTAGAGACGTTTCTGTCCCTCCTTCCTCTATTATCCTCGCTAAATATTAGCGACAGAGAATAGGGCACTAGCTCCTCGAATATGCTCCGCCTAGCTCCGTTATTATTACGTAGGTTAATTTGATCCTATAATGCCCTAAGGGAGGAGTAGCGAGAGTAAGGCTAATATTGGGCGGGTATAGAGGCTAAGCCTTCCTACTTAAGTAGAGGAATTAGATAGAGGTTATTATTAATATAGTAGCTATCTTCGATATCCTACTATATTCCGTGGCTAGCCGGATTAGTTAGTTTATTTAGCTCGGTAATAGCTTCTGGGTTAGGAGTATCTAACTCATTATCCTAGTTATTATTAATATTATTATTAGAATTACGCTTATTAGCCATATAATTAGGAAGAACGGGTAGGGTTTCCAAATTAGGGGCATTATTAAGAGTTTAGGGGCCGGGTTAAGTATTAAAATTATTATTACTATCCTTTAACCTATTATCGCTATCTAATATAATTGGTTCATCTATAGTACTATTAGTAAGGCTTCTATATACTATACTCAAAGAGCTTAGTATACCTACTATAGGTACTAGAGGCCCTTAACCTATAAGAGCTATTATTATCTAGAGCTCTATTATTACTCTCCTCAAGAATACTCTTTATAAGTAGTCTCTCTCCTATTAACCTATACTTGTAATTCGAGGAGAATAACTAGGTTATTAAGGGAAGATTATTATTAGAGTTATACTTCTCTATAATTAGGGCTACTATATAATATTAGATAAAGATAGACGCCGCGGTAAAACGTAATCTAAACATATACCTCGGGTTCTAACTATATTATTACCGGAAGCTTATATATCTTTAATTATAGCCTTACTATCTCTAGTAAGCTTCTACCGCAAATCACTACTACTTATCACGCCTCTTAGGGCCTATAGCTTTTTAATAGGTATATTAGTGAAGTTAAACCGGGTATTCTTCTTCTTAATAGAGCTGGGTTATAGGGTAAGGCGTTTAGAGGAGGGTTTATAAATAATATAGTCCGGCGGTTTAGAAGGAAATATTATTAAGGTAATTATCTAGAAGAGTAGTATAAATAAAAAGTAGAAGATTTTCGAAATTCGACTTCCGGATATGGAATATATATTATAGAGAGCACGAGAAGAGGAGGAATAGAGGTTTCTTATAGATTCATTACTCTATATACTCTTAGCTAGGACATGTCACTATCTACTATCCTCTCTTACTATCCCGCTATCTTACTACTACCCCCTTTCCGCAAAAATGCTTCGCCGTTAATATATATAACACATATACCAAGTCTCGATATAGCTATAAGGGCCCCGAAATAATATTAATATATAGGATTCTCTAGCCATAATTATAAGGCCTCGAAATACTACTAATAACCTCCCCCTAGCTACCTATCTTAGCCTAGCTACGGAGCAATATTAACTAGATTATGGCGTTATTTCTCAATTATTGGTAAAGCTTAAGGGCGGGGCATAAATAAGGCGCTAGTAATTACAAAGAAAGAGTAAGCTATATAACCTTGAAGGCTACTCTTTCTACTAAGCCGGGTTATCCTAGGTATATAGGAGGTAGAGGGAAGGGTACTTACTCTCCAGGTATCTAGTAGGATCTAGTAGGCTCCTGTGCTAAGCCTTATATCTAGGCGAATTAGGTCTATAAAACCCTCTTAGTTATTATATCATGAAATAGGGCGCTCTGTGGGTCCCTAGGAAATTCCTAGCCTAATATAGCTCTTTTATATATGTCGGATCTTAATTCCTGCCTAGAGACACCAAGAATAGCAAGTAAGGCCGAGGATCTACTTATAGCTTGTCATTATACCTAGCAGGGAAACCGCCTAACCTCGTATTATATAGGAGCTAGGCAGGTCCATAATCGCTCCTAATAGCCTCCGCTATATTATCTCATATCGAGATAGTAACACGTATCGCCTATATCCTCAAAATAGCACTAGTATCGGAGATCTGCGGATAGAGAGTCATATGGCAAGATAGATGATGCCTCCTAACCTCCTAATCCTGCTAGCTACGCCGCTTATATACGTAAAGCCGGCTGTTATCGTCCCTAGGCGCCCCTCCACCTTGGTGTGGCGACGCCGCGTCATTACGGAGCTAGGAGCCCTATAGCTGCAGTAAGGGCGTGCGATTAATCAGGCCACCGGCTAAGCCTTCACGCTCACCGACCAGCGCCCACGTCCTAATACACTACTCATGCCAAATCAGAGCACCTGCCAATGCTGGCAGAAAGCCTCACGGGAAGCCCAAGTATTATCAGGTATACGAAGGATTTTGGCTCTCAGCGTTATGCCTATCGAGGAGCAGGGAGGATTAAGATCATTACGAGTTCATACGAGTAAGTAGGGACGAATTATTGGATCTCGATAGGCCGGAAGAGCTAGTGCCGTAGCGCTACCACGCCGCAGAACCGTCGGCGAGTCCGAGTTTTCAGCTAGGCTAGGTTCATCGTAGTCGTCGTTAGCGCGAATACAGGATTTAAGGGCATATAGGTAGAGGAAGGAGGAAACTCATAGAGGGTACGAGCAAATCGGAGGGGGCAGATTAGGCCCATGTGAGGCAGATTCGAGGTACGGCATAGGCGTTAGCGTTGGACTAATGAGGGACCGTAACGAGGGCCGGGTGAAGGGGAAGGCTGGGGTCTACGGCCGGCGCGATACGAGGAAAGTTGGGAAGGGGAAGTATGAGGGAGGAGCCAGAGGTCGAGGTGGGAAGCAGTGCTGGATTTATACTCGACGTAGGGCTCGCGACGCCTTAGCGTTAACGCGGCCGCGTGGCCGGAGCGCGCTAGAGCGGCCGGAGGATCGGGGGCCCGGATGCCCCAATTAGGGTCCGCCGTTTCCTGATGCAGAATCACCCATATATATATTATTATTATAAAAAGATAGGGGGTTAAGGTAAGAAAATTTAATATATATTACTAGCTAAGTATAAGTAAGATAATATTTACTTATTAATTATGACTCACTTTTGTAATACTCGTCTTACTTATATATTATACTTCTATATATAATTATACTAGTAAAAGTCTAAAATATTAATATTATATATCTAAGATTTATAAGGCTTTCGAAAACCGGAAGTCCTAGTTTTCTTTCCTTAAGTATTCTATTACTTTCCTAATATTAACTATTTAGCTTCAAATTCTTTAATAGCTTCCTTTATATTCTAAAGCTTTATAGAGGGAAACTATTAATTATCTTCTAGGCTATATCCTTTCTAGCGGACTAGATATCTAATATAACCTATAGGGCTTATTTACTTATTAATAATCTTCTCAATTTCCTATAATTTCTAGTATTTAGTATCTCCTTTAATATATACCAAATCCGGATACTCTAGATATAGATAGTTATATAGATCCTTTTCCTTTAGGGCTAGTTCGAGATATATAATAGAAAACATATTATAGATTCTCTAATACTTTGGAATATCTAGTTAGTATATAAGCTAGCTATACTACTAGATAACTTAAAAGGGTCTATAATATTATATAGAAATCTTCTTACTCTTTACTACTAGTAATTTATATCCCTTATAAAGCCGAATATAAACCTCGTTATTAATATTGAGGAAGAGTAGCTTTCTGGACTTATTATACTATACCTTCGCTAATATCTATCCTATAGTAATAGTATCTAAAACCTAGATATAGTATTTAGGAATTCCTATAAACTTCCTAGATAGATTTGGGCTTAGAAGATTAACTATATTATTAACTATAAATCTATATAGTATTTTATTAGGGGCCTTTCTAATAGCTACTAAGAAGGTATTATTTAGTATAAACTATAGGAATAATAGATATTTTAGTTAGTCCTTTTCGTCTTCTAAGTAGAAGAAGAAATATCTTATCACGATCTCAATAATCTAATTTATACTCTTGCTCTATTATTCTATTTATAGATAATAAGCTATAGAAAATAAGAGCTTTATACCTAGTTTATTAAATATTCCCTTCTATACTTCTAATAGGAATTTTATATCATAATCCGAGATAATAACCTTTAGAATTCTCTAGTTAAGGTTAAGAAGTCTCCTCGTTAAGGCACTTCCTTATTACTATACCTTCTAGGTTATTATTCCTAGGACAACTACGAATCTCTTATTAACCTTTTCTATAATTAATATAAGGTAGTCGAATTTCTTATAGGATTCCGGTAGGGCTAGAATAAAATTAATCGTAATTATATAAAATAGGCCTAGAGGTTCTAGAATTAGTTACATTAATCCATATAGTATATAATACTTAGTTTAAAGAACCTAGCAATCCGGATAGTACTTAGTCTAGTCCTTAAGGTACTTAGTAAAGCTCTAGATAAAGAAGCTTTTATTAACTATTCTAGTTATCTTAGCTAATCCTAGGTATAAGGTTTTCCTATAGACTAAATCAAAAACGTCCTTTATATAGTTTAGGGGAATATATAGGCGTCGGGGAATTCTATCTTAGGTATAGTAATAAATTAAGTCACCTTGGATTTAGAGGATAGCTTTATTCTATTTTAAGGTATTATTTTCCTTAATTTATAAACAAATTCTATTCTAGTACTTATCTATTTCATATCCGTTAATAAATTAGCTCTTAAAGGCTAGTTCGATTTCGACGAGGGTAGCTATAAATATATAATTCTTATTAAAGTTTATATAAAATTCCTCCTAGATGAATTCGTCTAGGTTTACGTTTCTAGTAAATAGGGTATCTAGTTCTCTATCCTTATATAGCTTAACTAATTTCTTTTTATTATCGATTATAGCTAATTAGCTTAAGGTATCCGGTATAAAGTTTACCTTTCCTGGCTTATAATAAATATCTAGCTAGAATTAGGAGAGGTATTTAGCTATATGAACTAATTAGAGGTTTAATTTCTCTATAAAAACTATTAAGGTTAGGTTTAATTTCTTAGAAATACTAACTAGTAAGGAATAATTAGTGAAAATCGTAACGGGAGCTAGTTTATTTAATTTAATAATTTAATATAGCTTTCTTATAACCTAAACTAGGCTAGCTATTTCCAATTCTATATGTGACGGGTTGAGACCCGTGGAGAGACTAGGTGCCTAAGAGCCCTAGGCACCTATATTATCCTGCTAATAGCTCCATATGGAACACAAATTATCGCATAGAGCCCAGACTCAGTTTCTCTCCTTAGATTATTCTTCTTATATTTAGGGAAACTATTTAATTAAGCATATTACTGCCGACCTATAATATTAGAATAATCTCTCCCTATCGCTTATTGAGACGAGCTATTAACTTAGCCTTACCGTACGACTCCTGTCTATATACGATAAGCTCCCCCGCGAGCCTAGGATTAATGACCCTAGTAATAAAGATACTAGTGTGGGCTGAGTATCTCGTGAACCGACTTAAAGCTATCGAGCTTCATATGAGAGAGCTTACGCGCGGCGTAGCTTAATAGATAGCCTTGTCCTTACTAGTATAGAATCCGGTGGACTAGCAAATGGACGACGACTATAGAGAGCCGGTATAGAGCCCGGACGGTTAGTAGTCAAAGAACCAGAACTATAGAGGTAGAGCCCAGTTTACCGCTAATGACTTACTTAGTATACTATAAATGAACTAGTAACGTAAGCGATTACCTAACCCTCTAGTATATGAAGGTAAGTAGTCGGAATTTAAACCATGGCTAGCTTAGGTATAGGCGAAGCTTTTAGTTAATATAGGCGATAAATAGGGTAACGTATAATTCTGGTATATTTATAGTAGACTTAGTAGCGCTACCCTTAGTTAGGTAATACCGTGGGTCTCTACTCTAGTTAAGAAGAAGTCTACCTTAGATAGAGACGCCCTAGATAGACTTATCTAGTAACTCCGGAATATATATAATAACCCAGAGTTAGTGGGACGAGCTATACGGAAGCTTAATATCCTCTAGCAAGGCATGAGCTCCTTTATAAGATACCTAGCGCGCTTTAAACGCATGCTTCTCGAAGCGGGAGATCTCTCCTGGGATAATACTATAAAGAAGGCCTTTCTATCACATGGCCTTTCTATTAACATTTAAAGGACCCTCCTTATAGTCCTAATACTAGCGTTATATACTAACTACTGCTCATAGCTCCATATAGTAAGCCAGAACTTGGAAGTAATATATACGAGAGAGAGGAGGGAGTAGAGACTAGCTTCCCTGCTAAGACATAGCGCCTAAGCGGCTAATAGTATGGAATAGGAACCTATAAGGATAATATAAGGGGCGTTCATATAATAAGAGAAGCCAAAAGGGGCTCAAGTCTAATAGAAGAAGAAGCTAAAGAAGGAAACTTACTCTTACTTTAAGTATAGAAAGGCAGGGTATATTATACGGAATTATAAGGAGTTATATAAAGAAGAGTTAACCCAGAAGGTGTCCTTATTAACTACTTGGGTTATTAAGGAGTCGTCTAAGAGTAATAACTCGGGAAAAGAATAGCTTCGTATAAAAAGCACTATATGGAGCAGAAGGAGGATATGATATAGGATTAGAAAACGTTTAAGCCTTTAATAGATAAGCTACTCTTTTTAATATTAACTCTAATAAATAAGGAAGCCTTTATAGAAACCTTAGTTAATTTAGGATACCTATTATACGGAGTAATTAATTCTCGTTTTGCCCGGAAATATAATCTCTAGTATATTAAAATTACTCCTTATAAGCTTATTAGAATAGGAGAATAAGTTATAGGAAGGATTAATGAGGTTATTACTATTTGAACTAATATTAATAGCTATATAGATAATAAGGTATTCTTTTATATAGCTCTAAAGCTTATATTATATAATTTAATACTTAGCTTAGCTTAGATATAGAAGAACTAGGTACTCTTAAGTATAGATTATTTATTATTAATAATAGGGAGCTAAAGGACCTATATCTGGAACCAAAATAAGAGGGGCCCTTTTTAAGTAAATATAGTACTTATCTTGGCCGTGGCCTTTATATAGAATATGAAAAAGAAGTATAAGGGGCAGCGAGTAGAAGTATTTTCTATAAGTATAGCTAATATTAAGAAGGTACTTATAGTCCGGAAAGAAACTAACCCTCGTATAAAGCTCCCGGAGCACTACTCTAAGTTCCTAAGTATATTTGACTATTTAGAAGCCGAGAAGTTACTACTACTTCGTAGTCCCGGGACCAACTATACTATTAAGCTAGAGAAGGTTAATAGGAAAGAACCTATAGTGCCTTAGGGTCCCTTATATAATATATTATAAGATGAGCTTATAGTACTCCAGAAGACCTTAATAGGCTTACTTAATAAGTAGTTTATTTAAGTAAGTAACTCTCTAGTAATGGCTCTAGTTCTCTTTATATAGAAGCTAGGTAGTAGTCTATGGTTTTATATAGACTATTAGGCTCTAAACCGGATCTTAAGGAAAGACTAGTACCTACTACCCTTAATCCATAAGACGCTTTATATAATTAGTAAAGCGAAGTGGTTTATGAAGCTTAACGTAATTATAGCTTTCTATAAGATCTGGATTATAGAAGGAGACGAGTAGAAGATAGCTTTCCGTATGAGGTATAGACTCTATAAGTGGCTCGTGACGCTATTTAGGCTAGCTAATGCCCCAAGTACTTTCCAGAAGTATATTAACTAGATATTAAGAGACTACCTTAATAAGTTCTACTTAGTATACGTTAATAATATATTAGTATACTCTAAGGGAATACTAGCTAAGTATAGGGAATATATATGGAAGGTACTATACCGGCTATAAGAAGCAGGACTATAGTTAAATATTAATAAGTATAAGTTTAAGGTCTAGTCCATGAAGTACCTTAGGTTTATAATTAAGGCAGGGGTAGGTATATAGATAGATCCTAAGAAGGTAAAGGCTATCCTTAGCTAGGAAGCCCCGAGGTCTATAAAAGGAGTATAGAGCTTTATTAGCTTCGTAAACTTCTACCGGAAGTTTATCCAAGGATTCTTAAATATTATATAGCTAATAATAAGCCTAGTAAAGAAGGATACTATATTCGTATAAATAGCTAAGGTAGATTAAGTATTTAAATAGCTTAAAGGACTCTTTATAGAAGCGCTAGTACTAGTATTATTTAATACTAATTATACGATAATTATTAAGACTAACTTATCTAGGTAGTATATTAGGGGTACTCTTATATAGTATAGAGATAATAGGGTACTTCGACTATATAGCTACTTCTTAAAGAAGAATTCCCCTACTAAATATAATTACGAGATCTATAATAAGGAGATATTAGTAATTATATAGTATCTTAATAAGTGGGATATAGAGCTAAGAAGTATAAAGGACTTCTAGATCCATATAGATTATAAGAGCCTGGAATACTTTATAATAGTCCGGAAGCTTATAGAGCGCTAGATATATTAGTCCCTTACTCTTTTATAGTATAACTTCATGATCTAGTATATGCCAGGTCATATAAATGAGAGAGCGGATATACTCTCGCGAAGAGAGTAAGACCTCCCGGTATCCCTATTAGACGAGAGGCTTAAGTATTAGTATATTTAGTTACTATAGCCAGAGATATTTACTCCCCCGAAGGCTATATAAAGGGTATAGGCTATACTAGTGGTAGTAGTAACGCAGGGAGGCCTCTAGAGCCTCTAGAGAGACGTGAAAGGGATAGATGCTTTATATAGAGCAATAGTAAGAGCTATATAAGGGAAGCGCGTATTCCCCTTAGAGCTCTAGGTTAAGGTATTAATCTTAGAGTATAAGTTAGACGGCTAAGGGCAACTCTTATTCCGGGGACATTATTAGGTCCCTAAGTTAGAACCGCTCTATATAGGGCTTATCTAAGAGACTCACGACTCTATAATAGCTGGGCACCCAGGCCGAGAAGTGACGGCTGCCTTAATAATGAGATAGTTCTTCTAGCTAGATATACTTAGAGAGGTTAGGTGGTTTATATGGAACTATAATATCTATTGGAAGAAGTAGGCTTAGAGGGACTATTACTACGGGTTCTTAAAACCTTTACCTATCCCTAAGAGAGTCTAGAGTAAGATTTCTATAGACTTTATTACTGGGCTACTATTAAGCCAGGGTTATATGGACCTATTAGTAATTATAGATAGGCTTAGTAAAGGCATTATCCTAGAACTATACTTAAGTCTTACTATAGAGGCAGTAGCTAAGACCTTTATATAAGTCTTCTACTAATATTATAGTCTTCCAAAAGTAATTATCTCGGACCATAGACTATAGTTTACCGGAGTACTTTAGGCACGAGTCTACTAACTCCTAAAGATTATACGAAGGTTATCTATAGTATTTAGTCCGGAGATAGATAGGTCTATGGAATGGATAAACTAGAATATTGAAGCATTTATATATATATATATCAATTATATATAAGAGAATTAGGCGTCTCTAATGCCTTTAGCTAAGCTAGTAATTAATAACTATAATGCTACTAGTACTAGTATTAGCTCATTCTTCTTAACCCATAGCTACTATATATACCTAGTAGAGTTAGATAATATCAAAGTCCCTATATAAGAGAGGATTAGCCTAATCCAGCGGGGTAAAGCTATTATACGAAAGCTGAGGGATACTTATAAGTAGGCTTAAGCGTCTATAGTAATAGTATAATAGGTTTAAGAGGACGTGACTAACTAGATAAGATAGTAAGCGCCTAGCTTTAAAGTAGGGGATAAGGTCTAGCTAAATCTTGAGAATATTTATATGAAGCGGCCGTTAAAGAAGTTTAACTCTAAGAATACTAAGTATAAAGTAATTAAGGTAATTAGCTCTTATAGCTATAGGCTTAATATACCGCCAGGAATCCGTAACGTATTCCATTCCCGATTATTATATCCGGTAGTAATAGACCCGCTACTATCCTAGCGTATAACTAACTCTTAGCTAGAGCCGGAGCTTATTAATAGAAGTGAGGAATATAGAGTAGAGAAGATCTTAGGAAAGAGAGTTATATGACGAGGTCGAGGTTATTAACGTTAGGTTTTAGTAAAATGGACCGGGTATATAGACCCTACTTAGGAGCCTAAGTCGGCCTTCTAAGACATTACTACACTAGACGCATATGAGTCCCTCTCTAGGGAAAGGGAGGGGGAGGGGGGGGTAATATAATAGGTTAAGACCCGTAGAGAGACTAGGTACCTAAGAGCCCTAGGTACCTACGTTATCCTGCTAATAGCTCTATATAGAACATAAATTATCGTATAGAGCCTAGACTCAGTTTCTCTCCTTAGATTATTCTTCTTATATTTAAGGAAACCATTTAATTAAGTATATTACTACTAACCCGTGATACTATAGGCTAGTATCTAGTTTCTATATCCTTAAGGGTTCTTAATAAGAATATAATTAGTTCAACTTTTATCCTTAGTAGGTATAGAATCTTTTTTATAGCCTTATATAAAGGGTCTCCCTTAATATAATATACTATAGTACTAATTCCTTATTACTTAGAGGTATTTAGGTTATAGAAAAGTAGTTATTCCGGATCCGCGTGAACTAGAATTATATCAGCTATTAGAGCTTTCTAGAGTATAGTAAAAGCTACTCTCTCTGCCCCTATAGGGTATATAAATACTTCCTGAGCTATAAAGGTCTTTCTCTAATATCCCTTTACTAGAGCCCGCTTAAATAATTCAGTCTTTCTGTCTTATAGTAGCTTAGAAATATATATATAGAATAGAACCTTATTTCTAAGCTATCTAGCTATTCCTAGGTAAGTTTCTAATTCCTTCGCGGTCTTCAGGAAAGCTAGCTTTATAATAGCCTCTAGCTTTTCCTTAGTTATAGATTTAAAGGAATTAACCTTCTTTCTAAGGATAATAGCTAATAGATAACTAATAAAGTATTTCTTTCCCTTAATAGTAATATTATATCTTACTAGTATAGAGAAAACTGACTATAAATATTATAAGTATTCTTTATAAGTATAACTAGTAATAATATTATTATTAATATAGGCTCTCGCGAATTAGAAATCCTTTAGGATAATATCTATCTAATATTAGATATATAATAGGGTATTCCGGAATCCTATTAAAGTATAATAGAAAGTATATTAGCCTCTATAGGAAACTACTAAGAAGTATTTCTAGCTTTCTAGATAGGTTCACTACTAGTAAAAGAAACTAGTAGCGTTAACTACTATAATGAATTTATAGCCCATAATTCCTTGAAGCATTTCTTCCTATAAAGGTATTAGGTAGGCGTTAGGGATTACTATATTATTTAATTCTCGTATACTAATCACGACTCGGCCTACTAGCTATTCCTATCTAGGAATATACTTATATATAACAAATATCAGAAAGGCTATAGGAACCTACTATTCTATTTAGTATAGCTTATCCTAAGCCTCTAGCTTTCTATATATCTCGTTAATAATTTCCCGATTATAGATTCCGGCCTTATAGATCTTCGTTTTACCCAAGATTCTATTTACCTAGTTAGAGTATAGGTTAATCTTTATCTAGTAATCCTCTAGTAGATTAACGAATCTAATATTATTAAAGAGGTTTTCTGGGAACTCGTCTAGAAAGTTAGAGAGCATTTCGGCTATCTTAGTATCTCCGTAAATTATAGTACCTATATAATACTTTATTTCTATTTCGGAATCCTCGCTAAGTAACTAAGGGATCTTGAAATCAGAATCCTTAGGGAAATAAGTAACTAGATCTATAATATCTATATTTAGAACCGGGAAGCTATTATTGTACTCGATATCTATAAGGTTTCCTAGACAGAAATTACGTGGTAGGAATACTAGCTTCTCTGAATTATTTCTAGCTAGTACCGTCTTTATATTCTTATTTACTAGCTATATAAATAGGGTTACTAGTATTTCATTAGGCTTAAATAGTAAGTCTCTATCCTCGATTACTACTAAGTAATAAACTAGGATTACTATTAACGCAAATACTAGAATAGTGAGTCCTACTATTATATATACTAGAGATTTAGGGACACCCTTCTTTTACGATACCTTAACTAAGATATTAGCGCTATAGCTTCTAATATATCCTAATTTCTTGGAAATTATAATATTAATATTTTCTAGGACTATAATATTAGTTCTAATAAGAAGCTTTATAGCTAGGTTATTAGTGAGGTATACTTCCCTCGTAATCTTAGCTAGAATCTCCTTACTAGACTTGTCTATACCTAGGAAGAATATGTCTAGTATAACGTATTCTTACGATTATACCTTACCTCTAATTCCTCTAATTAGTAGGGGCTTTAATATAATCTATAGAGGGATATCTAGGCGATTACTTAATAGCTAGTTCCGGTTAATTAATATAATAGAGTATCCTATATCTATATATACTTTATAGGATTTGCTATTAGCGGAAAACTTGAATATTATAGTTATAAAGTACTAGTTTCGAAATCCGAAACTAGTACTAATATTAGCTTTTGAGTTTACTAAGGATTCTATAACTAGAATCGCATTAAAAGCTAAAACGATTTCTGGTTTCTTTACTATAGCTATCTTACCCTCTATCTCTTTAGTATTAGATTCGATAGTTAGCTAGTTCTTAGTAGCCTTTAGGATTCCTAGATACTTGTAATTATCTTTACAAATATACTTATATAATTAATTATTACTTAGGAACGATTTCTTATATTTCTTATATGTGACCTCCTTCTTAATTTCATTTAGGGCGAAATTCATAGTAGTAAAGTTTCCGACAGGTTCATCGTCGAAATTCTCTTTACTATAATTATATATATAGTTATTCTTATAGTCTTCTTCACCGAAATTCGCCGGCGGCTTAATAGACTTACTATAGAAGGAATCACCGCTCTCCTATTCCTAGAATTGAGATTCCTTATTACTCATCTCTACTCCGAAATAAATACGCTATTAGTAAGGAAAGTATTAGTGATTACTACGATTCCTAAATCTACCTTAATTCTTCGGTATATATCCGTTTCTATTAGTGGTTTGTAGCTATAGGCGGGGAGTGGGTAAGGCTAGTAAAGCCTTTTGGGCTCTAGGCTATAGATTAGAATTCTACTAAGTAGAAGTCTAATTCTAACGATTACTATAGCTCTATTAGAATCCTCGGCCAGTTCCCTATTAAAGTCCTCTACGACCTTAACTACTGAAATTACCCTAGCTATAGTAGCCTTAGTAATTCTATAATTACTGAAGATACTAGAATAACTACTAGAAATTATTCTAGTAGGCTAATTAAGGAAACTAATTCTAAGAGTATTAAGAATTCTGAAATTAACGGGAGCCGAAATATAGAGAGCTATAATTAGTGTATTAGAACTACTTACCTTTTCCTAGGAAACATTAATTCATAGTATTTGCCTCTTCTACTATGTTTTCAAAGAGTATTAATTTGGAGTCTACCTCTTCTAGCTACTTTCCCTTAGCTATTTAAATATCCGTGGGTACTAAAATATTCGCCTAATAGAAAGCCTCAGTGTATTAAAGAGGCTACTATTAAACTATAAGGAAATCGAATTCTATACCAGCCCGCCTTAGTATACCGAAATAAATGGTTTAACCAAGCTATGAACTAAGCTCTCATTCTAAAGTTAGCTAGGTCTAACTAAATCTTTCTTATATTCTTATTATACCTCTTACCGATTCCTTAAATCGCTTTAATAGAGCGTACGATAGAGTTTTGTCGACAGATATATTCGTTAGAAGGTCTCATTCTACAACAAGTCGAAAAGCTCATATATATACTAGAATAATTTCCTTTAACTATAAACGCTAAGCTAATCTAGTTTTCCGAACTAACCTATCGCTTCTCTTATTTGCAATTTCTCGAATTCGGTTTATAAAGGCGTAGACGTCTATATATAAACAGTGAGTTTTCCTACACTAATAATTCCTAAGCTATTAACTTTAATATCCTTTGGATTAGGGTCGAAGACTCCTACTTCCTTAGCCCAAATATAGTTATTCTAGTTAGTATTCTAATATTATAGTTCCTATTATGGGGCCGTAGTAGCTACGTTATTTATTAAAGCTAGTAGATGATATCGCGACTATTAAAGTAATAGCTTACTAATCGTTGGCATTCATCTGTGGCATAATTCCAGGAGTAGGATTCTGATTTCCGCTTCCTCTAGTACCGAATCCACTCATATTTGTATGATTTTCGACTAGGTTCAGGAGGTTTGGGAGGTTTGGGAGGTTCTCGATTAGGTTCTCGACGGGTCTTCGATCGGGTTTTAGCCTATGTTTTCGATTAGAGGGGTTTCTATAGGGGTTTCGGGTATGACCTCTGGAGTGAAGCTTGAGCTTG